>JAHWFP010149713.1:0-10642 GCA_023313725.1 Lithobius niger
GAAACTTGATGGGTGTTTCTTCCAGTTTTGGTTTTGAGTGGATATCACAACTATCATAGGACTGTGAACGTACGTAAGGTTACACCGTCTGTTTAAGATGCTTCAATGCCATTTTTGCACACACTGGCTAACAATCGCTGATTTCGTTTGCTTCGCTTACTCAATCAGCGCATCCCCTTCAGTTGTTTTGTTTATCCCTGCACCTTCCCCTTAATTTTTCAAGATTTCGTTCACATTTAGTCACGCAGAAACCCCGGAGGTCGCTGTTACTAAACAGCAGAACGCATAGCATTTTATTTTTGGGTTATTAACAAACAAAAAAAACATTAGCTTGTGTATGCTCGTATTGTTGCGTAACCATCATCTAACGTGCATCCCTTTATTCTTACGCAATCCACGGCAACGTTAATGTTTCTTTATTTTTGTCCTTCGTTATAGTTCAGTTTTTAGTTCGACCAGGCTTTTACAATAAATCTAAGGACCAGGCTTTTACAATAAATCTAAGGACCAGTCTTGATTGTTCAAACCATTGTTGCTTAAAAACTTTGGTTCAAACTTGGAAAAGAAACGAAATTTAAATTCGCCGGTGGCAAATTTCAAAACCCTCTCACGCGTTTGTCCTGACCCCTACAACCGCCAAACCAACAAAAGGACCATCCTCAGATCACCATGCATCCGTGTGCAAAAATTCAGGTACGTAGGCCTTCGCAATTTTGCGCTAGCCATGAGCAAAAGGTCTATGGGATTTAACATGGGAAAAATCTTATTAGCTAGTCAGTTATAATAGCTAGCTAGCTAGACAGCTAGACAGTAACATAAAAACAACGTTATTGACGCATCTTTTTCTCTATGATTGGTGGACACTCATCTTTTAAATTTTAGTTTTTCTTAATCTCTGACCCTTCCCCTTACATTTTCCATAATTTGAAACATTTCCGTCGCATTGGGATTTATCCTCAACATGCCAAAATATGCTTTCAGTTGCTTACAGTTAACAGACACATGTCTGCTAGCGAGCTGCTTTTTTTATCATTAACAATCAATTGTTTAACAATAGGAAGTCTACAATGGGATGATCTATTGTTACTTGGCGGCGACACACTAGCGTGTGTCTAGATAATTAACATAACAATCGCCGAGCGTCTACAGTGGATTTCACTGTAGTTGTCGGGTACTCCAACGAGTGAATTTTCACAATTTTCTCCAGGGAATTTTACCATAAAAACGTACCGGGCACCTTGGTTCAGATTGTTCAGAAAACAGTTACGGCGTCGGGACTGAATTGTTTTTTTTTTTTTTGGGGGGGGGGGGGGGCCCAATGACTTTTTTTGGGAGGCAGCTACATTTAGGCACTTTTATTCCATTTATTAAATCTGAAAGCAACGTACACCCCAATATTTTGTAGAATAAGCCCTATTGCAAAGTTGCTACAAAACTTTTTATTAATTATTGGATAATTGGATTCATTGATTAGAAAAAAAAACTCGGTTTATTAATTTTATTTGAACTTTAGCCTGTAAGTTTTTTTTATTGCTTTATTTTCTGATGGTGACCCGAGTCGGGGAAAGGGGGAGTCACGAACCATCCTGGCACACCCTTAGCGCCAGGGTGCGCTAAGGGTGTGCCAGGATGGTTGTTGGCTGAATTCGGCTCTGTTTGACACTGCCGAATCCAGGAAGAAAATGAGCTGGAAAAACAATTCGGAAAAAGGGGCATCAGTCGGAAATAACGGTAACGTGGGATGATACTACCGTATTATAAACAAGGGCGAATAGCGAAAAAAAAAACAAGAAGTCTAAACATTTTTCTGGCAAAATAGGTATCCAGTCAAAAATTTCAGCTTCACACCCCTACCCATACACCCCCCTCCCCTCAATATTTTTCTCGTAGATAAGCCCCTCATGAGAAAGATATCTTTAGGTAGGTTGAGTCCTTTAAACAGTACGTGCACCACAGTTAATCTTTGCAGAGCATCACTGCAGAGTCTTCCACACCCTTCCTTCCTTACTTCGATCGCCCCGTTACGCCATTACGTCTTCCAGCCACCCCGATCCTGAACACCCAATTAAAAACGCCCGTCGTCAGCGCCCTTAATGCATCTAATCTCCGTAATCAATGGGCGAAGCGCCGGGGCGTGAAGGCTCATGCAGGAACGAAGGCGGGGCGTCGCGTAAATCCTTCAGGATAAAATTCCCGACTCATGATTTATACGCCTTCCTTCTTCCTTCCACAATCCTACCTCAAGCACGTGACAGTCAGTGACTAACGGTTGGTGCGGGAATCCAAGCTTCGAGACACCAACTAAAGAACAGTTTGAATTCCCATCTCATCCTTCAACCAACTTTTCCTCGTTAAGTCAAGCTCGAAACGGGATGTGTGTTTTAACCAATGACTTTGTAATAGCATTAGTTAGGCTAAACCAACCGTGCAAGCCGGATGTGCTCTGCACATTGAAGCTATGAGGACTATATAGCACCTGGAAGCGTCGTGATACCTTGATACAGGGGCGTGCAAACACGGGGGAAGGAGGGGGCGCTAAGCCCTGCCCTCATGGCAAAGTGCCCTTTTTCTAAAACAAAAATGGCCGACACATTTGCTGTGGTGGTGTAAAGGGCCCAAAAAAGGCAAAAAAATGACAATAACTGCTAAGGAAGTGGTGCAAAGAGGGACAGAAAAGATTAAACTCCCAAAAACGGAAGCAATGACTGGTAAAAAGAGATGAAAACACCACCAAAAAAAAAGATCCTCAGAAAAAAGTAAGTTGCCCCTGCCCTCAAGGGGGTAAGTGTACATCCCTCCCTTGAGGGTTCCACCGTCCATTTTGATGCTTATGAAGGCTTGACGTGCGTCTGGTACAAACACGAAGTTCCCTGAATGAAAGACCGTCAACGTTATAATCAAGAACGCTCAGAAAGCATCAAATCGACGAGTTTTGCTACATCATGGTCATTAAACTGTCTCCCCTGATCTACAATAATTTCTGACGGGTAAACAATATGGCTGCCATGTATCAACATTGTCGAGGTTGTTGCAAAGTAATGCATGTCTGGCCATCAGTACAGCCAGCTGATAAAACATGGTTTTTGTTCACAGGTGGCAACTCCTATTGGCAGCTAGTCACGGTTTTTCAAAATAATAATTTAATTTTACATAGAGTGTGTAACAAATTTGTATTCGCTTTCGAATTATTTTTAATAATTTCGAAAATTACTACTCAGCCACAGTTAAGCTATTTGTCTGTGCTTGGAATAAATAGCGACACGTTGATTTATCCAGAAAGTGTTGAAAAAGAAAGAGGCAGACAGAAAGTGGCAACGGGACATATCAATCGAACCAGTGGTGCTTTCGGCGGCCATATTGGCCAATCTCGTCACTTATGACATTTTTCATCCAAGATCTGGCCTGTGGTAGACCTCTGGTTGCACAACCCCACCTCCTGCAAACTTTGGAAACCATGCAAGTCCGTTTTATAAATTCGACGTTTGGTATGAAGGGATGGAGCTGCTCACACCTTATAGGGAATTTCCATTTGTTTTATTTACTTGTACAATTCCCGTTCGCTTCTAATACATCCATTCACCACCGAAAAGTTGGAAATATCCATGTAGAACACCCGCTATCCTACTATCATCCTCTACACATTTGTCCAGGATCTAGGAAGTACTATCGACCCTGACCTTTCCTCTGACAAACACATCCCTTGCAACATTCAAAATGCCACCTCTGTAACAATGATGATCAATTGCACCATTGTTTCAAGCACTAAGTTTCTCTACATACAATTGTTTCTTGCTTTAGTTGGCCTAATTCTTGAATATGGTGTCGACTTGTGGTTCCTCTTCCTTGCTAAGCGTATGGTCCACTTGAAAAAGTGCAACGACGATTTACAGAGCGTATTTCGGGACTTCATCATCTCCCGTATGCCCAGCGGCTTCAAAGACTGAATCTACTTACATTTTGGTGGCGATACACTCGGGGCAACCTTATCAAAACGTTCAAAATTATCAGACTTAACTTCCGTGGAGCCCAGTTACAAAATCTTTCTACAGTTCGCCGCAACCTCTTTACTCAGGGCCACCCATATACAGTATGTCTCAGAAGTCCTGAACCATATAGGCCTACACCCAGAGGAAACGCCCTGGCAAGTGAACGCCTATTGTGGTATACATTTGCTACTCCCGTTAGGTACATATTTTGTTCATAATTTGCTGATTTGTACACCTTAGGCCTAATATGGTATAGGCCTACATCGTATAGGCCTACACTGGCCTACCTGGTTCATGACTTCTGAGACATACTATATAATCTTTCCTCACCATGGTTCACACAACTTTCAATACAATTTTTTTTTCTTTTTTAATCTTGTAGTTAATTTTAGAGAACTCTCTACCGACCTCCGGAGTTACAGCTGAGACTGTTAACCTAAACAAAAAAACCGACTTGACAAACATATTGATACTTATTCTGTACTACAGTATCAGTTTTTGCAGTAGTGGTCCCCCACCTGTGGTCTGTGCTTACCATTATTCTTTTTGATCATGTATTCATTGCATTCTGTTTAACAGATTATGCACTTTAATAGTCGAAAATGTTAATTGTTTGTGACTTGTGCGAGCATGCGCCATGCAGATATAATAATTATTTTATGTATGTAGTGTGTATACGTAAGTTGTTAATGTACACATTGTTGAAAACATCTTGGCACTTTATTGCAATTTATAATTCTGTACACGTCATAAATATGCATGCGTTAATGCACGTAGCCTATTGATGTATATATTTAAAACAATGTTTCGTAATGTTCTACAAATTAACAACCATCTTCTATATAAAACAGATCACAACAGATTCCATTTATTTTATTAAATGTCATTAGTGCTGAAGCCCGATATATTACGAAATATTTTAACTTTAATGATTGATCTCATCGGCTGTTCAAATGGATTATAAAATGTCATATTATCATGCACATGGCCTACGGAGTGGACCACACTATACTTTCATATATATATCAATTGCACTTTCATAAAGGCATTCATATAACAATATTGTATCAGAGAACTTGTTTTTTATTTAAGCACATTTGGGTATACTACATCTTGTATGCAGCCAACCTAGCCATTTTTGGCACTGCAGCCATTTTGTAAATAATGTTAAAGTAAAAAAGTTATAGTGAAAGCTGATGGTTGCTGCTTTGGTGAGACACAAGGCGTTAGTGTCTAGCATGTGTCTAGATACAAACTAACGCTTTCCCCTTTAAAATATTAGGTGACATTTCTGACGGTGAAGAGATGACGTTGTATTGAGGGGGCTTTGACAACGTCGCCTCTGCACTGTGAAATTGAAATGGTCCACGAAGAACGCGGTTTGCACCATAGCTATAAACTATGTCAGCCTAAACATACCAGAAAGTTTTTGATATTTTCCAGGCTCATGCTTGATGTCGTGTGTGCATCATTTTCTTCCTAGGTTCGTCGAAGGCCAGACATATTTCACAACCACAAATGAGGCACTACACAAATAAAAGATTGAGATTTACCCACACACCTAGCATGTAAATAACTAAAAATTAGGGGGCTATTCGCATTATATATTAGTGAATTGTAATGCGCTACTGAATTATCATTTCCTACTCATCATTATACATTATACAGGGTGATTACAAAATAAATAGACAGTTTGAAGTGTTTATTAAACGATAACTATATAACGTATCGATAAACGATTTTTACCATCACGTTCTGCAACTAATTAAGTTCTGCCACAGCCACTTACAGTAAAGGCCGGAATAGCTTTATCTTCCACAATACTCCACTAGAAGGCGCGACAAATACCGACGCGACAAGTTTGCCAAGTGGCGTCATCGGTTGACAGAATTTGTAACCCTCATCAGTTAGTTTGAAATTTTGCCGCTTGGTGTAGAGATGGCAGCACCTAGCAAACTTGCGCTTCCTTCTATGTCAATGGTTGATTTTACGTGCCTAATTAATCTTGATCTGATCCGGCCTTAGGTGGCTGTGGTTCTGCAGAGCAGTGGTCGTTTTCGAATGCGCATGACGTGAACGTCACGTGACTATTTCTGCAAGATGGCTGCAAATTCTACAGAGAAAGCGTTTTGTGCGCATGAATTAAAAAACGTTCTCTGCTCACATCCTCGAATTCCATGTGATTACGAAATACCATGTGACTTTTTATAGGGCTATGTCAAAGATAAGGTGTTCATTCCTCCCCTTCAAAACAATCTACAAGATCTTCAGCAACGGATAACAGCAGCAATTGTCGTAATTGGCGAGGATATGCTAAACTGTGTTTGCAGGGATTTGATTTTACATGGTTGTATATCGTGTAACTATATACATCCATGCGAAAATCAAATCGTGTAACTAAGGGATCACATATTGAACAACTACAACTTGCTAGATGAAACTTAATGATTGCAGATCGTCACGGCGAAAACAGTTTATCGAGAAGTTGAATAGTCTTCGTTTAATAAACGCTTCAAACTTTGTAATCACCCTGTATCATACATTAGTGAATTGTTATGCAACTGAATTGTATTTGCTGCTTACTCATCATTACACTGCGCAGGGTGTCCCTAAATGATTTCCCTGATACCATTAATTAGAAATCAACGAGTACAGATGAGACAAAGGGTTTCGCCTTTTTGTAGATAGACTCATAACATTCTTATTGGTATAGCGTCATTTAGAATCAAAACGACGACCACAATCGGCCATCAATGCAAAATGGCTTCCACCATACAAGAGCAACCATAAGCAAACTTTTTTTGTGGAGAATATAATTTATGCTGTCACGTATGAAGACGTGGCTGAACACTTTGGACGGCCGATCTGTCGATGATGTCCTTGACATCTCCTCACAGAAAACAATCTAGAGAATGTTCAGCGACCTTGGTTGCCGTGGAACCGTATAGGCCCGTCACGACCAACCCTACGATAAGGAAATTCCCTGTTATGGTTCTCTCGATTCAAATTATTTTTTTAAGGCATTAAAAACTGTTCACCAGGTTTTGATACGTGAGAGTGTTACTGTGCTTTCCAAAAATAAAAGTATACGGTTCAATTATTATGACGCCTTTTTTATGATGGAAGCCATTTTTTCGTTGTTGGCCGATTGTGATGTCCTCTTTCGTTTTGATAATAAATACGATGCTACCACTAAATATTTTTTGAGTTTACCTAAATAAAAAGGGGAAGGTGAAAACAGTTTGTTTATCTATGTACTCACTGATTTTTAATTAAACTTTGTTACCAGTGAAATCATTTAGGGAACCTCCCCCCCCCCTCGATACGCACAGATTTTCTGTAGGATTATAATTATTCGTACCAGAGTTCGCACTCGCCTTTAAACTTAAATTTCCAGGATATTTTCAGAGGTAGTCAATGAAAATTAAAGGACCACACGTATTGTCTCAACAGACAAGGAGACAATAAATAATTTGTTAAATAAACGGCAAGTATTAAATGAAATAATTGAAAATTGCGCTGTAAGCAATTTTCATACATTTCATTTAACCTTTGAACTATTACTCGGTGGGATTAGCTTGGGCAAAGAGCTTGGCGTTTGATATCACGACTTCACACGGCCGAAAAGCTTGGCGGGAATCCTTAACAAGTTTTGTTTTGGGGTAGATTACCAATATACAGAGAATCTGTTCCGTAAATGACATTGGTAGAAACGCTCGCGCTGCAACCGCAGCCATACGCTTTCGGCTTAGCGATTTCATTTTTAGCTCCTGCACACGATGTGTTATGGGATTTTTTTATTTTGATGTTTTTGTCTTAACAGACACACACACCGCCTGACATGGAAAAGAAAACATCGCTTTTCTCTTATGGTAATCCAGGAGCATTCCGGGACTTCAGATTTTTTCCAACCTTTTCAAGTACTTTTTCAGATCTGGAATTTTATTCCCCCCCCCCCCCCCCAGTCATTTCCAGGTCCTCAAATTCCCGTATGAGCCATATCACACATTTCTACACAAAACATGAACAGGAAGTTACGTCACAACTAGCAGGTTGGTATTGGGAGAAGTTTTTAAGACATCAGCCTGAATTGAAAACGTTTTTCCTGGAACTTAGAGATGCAACTTTCATACGAATTCATTTCAAAATTTAAAAAAAAATATTGGTTTAAACACCGACCTCCTGTAATGGGATCCCCGCGTTCCACGGCAGCCTAAATCGACACTGACAACTAGACCTGGTTTGCAGCCATTATCGACAAATACAGCCCGATAGTTTGGAAAGCAATGCTTTTAGCAACGTTGCCACACCATAATTGGAAGGCGTTGTAACTGGAGGCTAGCTTTACAGCTGACAGCTTAGGTCAAACATGAGTACTGCGCATTCACAACAAAGCGAAAGCTGTTGCTGTTAGGACATCGTCCATCAGGAAAATGTGGAATGGGTTTGTAGGAGCCATACAAACATTGTGGACAAAGGAACTTAACCTGAATATCAAATTAAATTTGTCACTTTAACAGGTCGGAATGGCGACATGGTTTGGTAGAATAAATCTCATTCCGACGGGAAGGGCATTCCACCAGGCTAGAGATACAGGTAACGCCACTCTGTCTCTGTCAATAGTAAATATTTGAGTGACACTAGTACCTGCTTTCAACGATTACCGCCAGAGGGTGTCGTCATCAACTGCCCAAGCTTACGTAATTGAGCGTTGTCATGGAAATCACAACTAGTTAGCAACACTGAAACAAAATGGTCACAATACGAATACCTAATTGACTGCTTAAAAAAACTGATACGTAAGATTGGGAAGTTAAATTAATTTGAATCCAGTAACGGCGTCAGGACTGAATTGTTTTTTTTTTAGGGGGGGGGGAGCGACAGAGGGTGCCAAGGAGTTTTTTTCAAGACAGTCGCATTAGGTACTTTTATTTCCTTTAATTCAAATTGAACGTTATGAAGCTTCAACGCAGTCCATTTCTTTTTTTAAATACGCTCCTATTGCAAAGTTGTTAAATGAATAACTAAAGCAAAATAAAACAGTAAAAGCTCAGTTTAATCATTTGATTTCAAAAATTTAGCCGGCAAGTTTTTTTTTTAATGTTTGATTTTCTGGTGATAACCTGGGGTGCCTTTGAAAACTGACGTATGTAACTTAGGTTGCGAAGCAACACGCTGTTGCATGTACTAATTGCGTAGATCGTGTGAGATGTCACGTCATAATCCCCTAATCTCTTAGACGATTGCTAGTGTACATATAGCATTCAAATTACACTTCAGGTAGTAAACCTAACAAACAATGTTCGCCGAGCTTGGTTCCTGAGAGTAACTGGTGGGGCAGGACAAACGAATCGACTAAAGACCAATCAACAATGAGATAGAAAGAAGGGGGGGGGGGGAGGCGTCCTATTTGCTATAATTTGCTGTGTCAGGTGGACGAGTTTATGTTGCGTTCGGTGTTATAATTATTAAGCTTCAGAAAGAATGATTAAAGCTTCATAACGTACATAAAACTCCGGCTTGCTGTTCAAAATAATACTGTCTTGTTAGTCTATGGCTGTCACGTAGACGATACGATACCGAATCGTCTAGTGACGATTTTGGGTTAAAATGATAGTAATTCGTGATGTGTAGAAGCAACTAGAGTTACTTTTGCTTCATGCAACCAGGTTATTTTTCGAAGGCACCCCAGAGTGTATCATTTTTAAAACGCGTTAGATACGAGTGGAGCTAAGTGTAAGGTCGCTCTTACGCATCGACTAGCTTTTGCATTCTCGCAGCTAGAAGATGCCAAAGGTGTCGTTGCCATGGTAACAACGCTACCAGGATTAGTTAAATCAGACATCGTTTGAGTAAATGCTTGCAGTCTTATAATTCGTGACCAAGAATTCCTCCTAACGAAACAATTTTCCAGTCGCTTCTGAACTCACATTGTTGGCTGTGTTTGTTGCTAGTTGGCAGAGCCAAAACCGGCGCCATGTTGGAATTTCAGAAGTTGTTAGCTTCTAGCTGCAATACTGCAAAGACGAGTCGTTGCATAAACATGCTGTAACACGTGGTTTTGAGTTACGAGAAGCGAGCTACTCTGGCTGAATCTTCATCTGTTGTTCAGATTTCTTGTAAAGAACTGAAAACTGTTTGAATCAAACACAGAATATAAGTCCAACTTCAAACATTATCCACGCACGAATATTTCGTAAATTTCCGGAGGTATTGCCCCTATTACCGTGGCTGAATGACGCTATCGATATCGCCATTTTTTATTTAAAGTTTAAATACTGGTCTAAAAGGTGCCCTTGGTGGGCATTATGCTAAGCTCTCTGCCTAGGGTAGACTGAGAAATATCGTCGTCTGGTGCCGCTAATGGAAGCAAGTTTATACTTTACCTCAGATTTTTCGAGAAATGGCATTGCCTAACGATAATCTATTATGCATTAGACAAACGAATGCAGATCCATAAAACCATATGTCACTCCGGAAACTTTGCCATTGGCATGGACTGTCGTGTCTCGCAAACTTGGATTTAAACACGGTAACTGAGTCTTTCCTCTACTTCCTTGTATTCTGGGGGCCAAAAAAAAATCTAAGCTTTCGATTTTCGTGTCAAAATACACGGTGGTCCACAAAAAACTGACGACCCAACATTTTCTGAGTCT
>JAHWFP010149714.1:0-17843 GCA_023313725.1 Lithobius niger
GGCCCTAGCTTAAGGAGTACGAGGAAGCTGTGGAAACCGTCGTTGCATTGGACTTCACGCCTTTTTGTAGCCCCTTGACTTCTTTACCGAAGGCTTCTTCTTGGCGTGTCATTTCAGTGCGTTCTTCTTCTGAAGCAACCAACCATCTCTCCATTAATGATTCGTGGTCAACCACTTGCCTTGGTTCACCACCATTTTCGTCCCAGACAATTTCGAAGAGGTTGTACGCCCCCACTACTCCTTTTGCTGATCTCAGCGAAGAAGTTCTTTGCGGCGTAACTCCTCCTTCTACCTCCTTTCTGGCTTCCTCTCTTGCTTGTTCAACAGTCGTCCTGAACTGGTCATACACAGCGTTTCTGACTTCGGTTTCTTACGTAACTCGGTTTCGCTCTCGTCCTGCAGTAGGTGGTTCGTTTTGTATTTGTTCAGCCAGTACCACTTGGCCCACTGCTGGAACGATTTGCACTGGCTCTGCCACAACGTCTCCCAGAATTTGGCTAGCCCCCCTTAGGTCTATTGTCGTGCCTGGTTCGCCGAAATCTTCACACTCCTGTGCTGCTGCATATTCAGACTGTCTTCGAACATACTGCAAGTCTTCAAGGTTATTATCTAACTTCCGTGTCGTCCGCGTACCGTACCTCTTCATCGAACTATACGCCCTGACTAGACAATACTTTCTGTTGCTTAGGTACCCTTACTCTGTAGCCGCTACGACCATCTTCGTAGCCCACCAGATAGCCTACCACCGACCTTGCATCGAGTTTCGTTCTTGACGGGTTATTAATTCCAACGAATGCCTTGCCACCAATCTTCCTGAAACGGGTTACATTGCCAGATTTCCCTCTCCAGCTATGGAGTGGTGATTCAATGACCGACCTGCTGACTCCAGCATTTCTCAGGTGACACGCAGTCCGTACGATTTCTCCCCATAAATGCTTTGGGAGGTTACCCCCCACTAACATCGTGCGGACTTTTTCCATCAATGATCGATTCAGCCTCTCGGCCACTCCATTTTCTCGTGGGGTGTACGGATGTGTCTTGTGGTGCCTTATGCCATTGTCCGCAAGGAATTGTTCGAAAATCTGTCCGCAGTACTCGCCTCCATTGTCTGTACGTATTGCTCGGATTTTTACTCTTGCCTCTTCCTCGACTTGGGCCTTCCACTTCTTGAAGATGTCAAACACTTCATTTTTATTCTTCATTAAAAACACCCAAGCTCGCCGTGTGAAGTCGTCAATGAAGCTGACGTAGTATCTCTCCCCGTTTAATGTTGGTAGTGGCATAGGCCCGCATACATCGGAGTGTACAAGGCTAAGTTTCCTATGTGACCGCTTGAACTTGATCGGCTTAAATGGCTTTCTCGGAAAACGTCCGAGTTGACACGCTTCACATTATACTTGTGGGATACTGATCACTGCGTCTTCAAGACCCTTGACAACGTTTGCTTTCTGCATACGTTTTATCAGCTGGTATGGAAGGTGCCCTAGTCTCTCATGCCACAAGAAATAGTCATTGTTGCTGCTGGTAGGTCTTCCGTTCTTCCCCGCAGATTTGACACTTTTTACTTTCAGACTCTTGTGAAGCTTTTCCCCCTTTAGTCCTCGTGTCCATGCACTTGTCCTCACTTGAGTGATTAGTTTTCTCATAAATCTTCATTTCGATTGGAAATAGATTGTCCCACCTTCTCGGAATTTTCATTACTGTAATTCTGGCTGAATTTTGCACTAGGCATTCATCATTTGGAAAGGAGACCAAGTACTTCGCTTTTGGCAACATCCCCACTGAAACCACATTTGTTTTCATCGACGGAATGTGATATACCTCTGGATATTCAATAATCCTGTCACGGCACTTCATGACAACTGTCCCTTTTCCAGCCACAGGTATCGATGTTCCATCCGCCGTCAGTGCAAATTTATTGCGGATTTTCTCATACTTTGCAAAGTCTCGCCGGTTGTTTGTCATCACGACACTTGCTCCAAAGTCCATAATCCACTCGTTGCGTTGTGTACTTTTTCTTTTCTTCTCCATGGCAACTTTCGTGATCCTGAACCACATGTGGTTCGCTTTCTGATCCACTGCCGAGTCACTGTCTGTCGAAGAACTTCTATCTTTCTTCTTTTGTCGGCAATTGCGGGCGTAATGGCCTCTTTCGTTGCAGTTAAAGCACTTGACACTGCTTTTAATACGTGGCTTGTCATACTGTTTGGCAGTCTTGGCACCCGACGACCTTGAACCATGTCCATTTTTCACTATCAACGTTTTCGAGTAATCAGCAACTTGATTGTTTTCAACGAAACGCTTCCTTCCTAGTTCGTCCTCCAACAGAAAATTTTCTATGTAATCTGGCGTATACTTCTCAGCTTCAAATGAATCCGTCACAAGCAATACGTTATCATAGTCAGAGGTTAGTCCACTTTAACATGAGTAGCACCACAAGTTCATCGTTTATTGCAGTGCACCCACAAGTTTTGGCAATGCGTGGCAGATCTTGAATAGGGTTAAAATACTCGGACAGACCCTCATCTGTTGACATCTTACAATTAAGTAGATGACGAAATGCTGTCGATTCAATTTTCTTATCTTCGTAGTAGCAGTACACTTGGTTTTCAAATGGTCCCACAGCTTTTTCGGATCCTCAAATTCCTGATATTTGAGCGCTATATGTTGCTGCATGCTTAAAAACAGGATCGTAATACATTCTGCTGCCTCCTTGTCCCACTTCGGCAGTCCTATATCGCCTGCAGCTGGCCTTACTAGCGTGCCATCCACGTATCCTCACAGCTGCTTCTGCTTTAAAACTAATTTGATGGAGAATGCCCACGAATAATAGTTCTTAACATCAAATTTTTCGACGTCAAAGGCATGCGTGTTGGTTAGTTCGTTTTTGCCGGCCATGTTTACAAACGCATTGATCGATTGAGTCTTCCTGGCCGATCGGCAAACTTGAGCTTGACTAAAACTTGGCGCCCGTGAAATTTTCACTTTTGACGTCACTGTCAGTACTAATCATATATTAAACAGTCCAGTTCGTCTATCTTTTGATAGAAATCACTTGCCTAAGCGTCTACATCACTTTTTGTCAACTCATGTTTGGGTGGGAACGACATCGTCAAAATCCAACATGGCGGCCGTCGATCGCGTCATTCAAAATCCAACGGTCTTTCGTTCCAACACGCTGCACTTTTTCTTCACTCCGCACAACGAAACTAATCTGTTCTTAATGCGAAATAGTCAATTTCCTCGTCGTTACTGGGCCCACAACCTTTCTGGAAGGGTGGGGGTAGAAATTAACGAGTAATAGTCCCAACCTCCAGAAAACAGAGTTGCCTAACAGATTAGTTCGTGTGGGAGACTTACTTGCATTAGGTCTGGGAGCCGCTCACCCCGTCGATGCCATCCTTGGGTAGGCTCGTCGTTGTCAAACTCAGTTTGTGTGCTTTCCTAGCACCCCAGATCGGTCAGTTTCTTTGCTGGCACACAATATACGGTATCACTCTCCGGGCGTGATCGTCACTCCATCATGGCATCGCAGACTCTACACTCTACGAACCACAACAAACAGGAGCATGTGACCGTGTGTCATGTGCTGCGGAATTATTCGCTTGCATTGAAGCCAGGACGCGTCCTTGTTGGCTGCGTCCATTTCCCAACACACTGACGTGCGTTTCCACGTGCAGGCGGCCGTTATCTCATGGATCGGGATGCCTGCAGCGAAAGCCCACGAAGTCGCTAAAGCTCGAAGTTCGTGTGCTCTAATGTGGTCCGGGATGTCTACGCAGTCTTCAGAGGACGCGTAGGCCCTTTTAATTGTGGCGCAAATCCATTGCGCGATTTTCGCCGGGGAGAGTCTGCCTGCACGAGATGCCTGTTGCGACGCTGGGTCAATTGGTAAAAACAGGGGAATGGCCTCGGCGTCGCCATCCTTTTCCGGGACGGAAGAGGCATGGAGGTAAATCTTCAGAGCCCGGATAGGACTTTGAGTTCTTTCCAGGTCTTAGTTCCCCACAACCGGTCCCAGTGCTTGGGTGACCACTGGCTTCATAAGTTCATCCGGTTTCTGGGTTTTCACCCTGAATTTAGGGTTGTACAGAAGCGTGACTGTGGTCCAGTCCTTGGCGAACCGCAGGTACCGCTTGTTCCTGGCGAATGCGCATAGTTCGCTCTGCCTCGCAGCTGTGGCCATCGCCACTAAGAAAATGGTCTTCTGGGTCAGGTGAAGAAGAGCCGCATTCCAAAGCGGCTCATACGGGGGGGCTGAAAGGTGTGCCACCACCAGAGGGGAGATTCCATTCCGGGAACAGCTTCCTGGTACGAGGCTCCTAGGGATTGCATGAGACGAGTGAGGACGTGGTGTGACGTGATTTTCTGTCTGCCATAAACTGCCAGCACCGTGTTAATCGCTGAATGATATCCTTTAATGGCTGCAACTGAAATTCCCTTGTCAAATAAGCCGACAAAGAATTCCGTGATGTCAGTGACCACCGGGTCACAGGGGTCCAAGCCCCTTTCCTTACACCATTCAAACCACCGTTTCCACTTAGTCTCATACACCTGGATTGTGGATTGGCGGTGACAGAGCACTAGTTTTTTAATGACGCCGGAGGAAAAACCAGTTTCCTCCAGTTTCCCCTTCACAGTCTCCAGGCGCGAAGACGAAGCATCCCGGGGTTGGGGTGAAGGGTTCTTCCGTTGTGCTGTGAGACGATGTCTTCCCTTAGTGGCAGCGCGATGGGGTCTTCCTTTGACAGCTCTAGGAGGTCCACATACTACGCTGCTGCTAGCCAGAGCGGTGCGATGAGTATGAACTGTCCCCCCGAGAGGCAAACTTTGTTCAGAACTTTTTGCAGCAGAGCGAAAGGGGGAAACATGTATGCCGATATCCTATCCCGTGACATGCTCAGTGCATCCGATGCCCATGCACGTTGATCCGGAAACGGGGAGACGAATTGGTCCAATTGCGTGTTTTGAAACGTGGCAAACAGGTCTACCACCGTTTCCCCCACCACTGGAAGATTGCCTGGCAGACACTCTGGTTCAGTCTCCATTCTGCTGGGGCTGTCTGAAGTCGTCGAAGTCGACTGGACAACTGGTCTGCCAAGACATTCAGCTTCCCCGGGATGTGTCTTGGGCGAAGAGTGATGTCGAATTCTTGACAGAGCACAAAAATCACTGACACTTCTTCGTGGAGGGATCTCGAGTGCGTTCTGCCTCCCCTCCTTATGTAGGCCACTGCCGTGGTGTTGTCCGTCATCACCCTGACATGGGTTCCCTGAAGAATGCTCGCCCACTCGTTCAAGGCCTTGCGGACGGCCCTCAATTCCAAGTTGTTGATGTGAAGTTCTGCTTCCCGAGGCGACACCTCTTCCAGCCAGTTGCAGATCCCCCATGTGGACTCCCCAACCCAGGAGGGACGCATCCGTGAAGAGGGTGTGATGAGGAGTCGGTGCGTGTACCGGGACACCTGTCCTTAAGTTTTCTGGTACAGTCCACCAGTCCAGATCTTGCCGTGGTAGGTTCAGGAGGTCGATCTCGTTTTCCCAGGACGTCCTCTCTATCCAGTTGTACTTTCTGAAGCAGTGGAGGCTCCTGGCTCTCCACGCACCCATTGGGACTAGATCCGCCATGGAGTCGATCTTGCCAATCAGGCGGCTGAGGGATCTTGCCGTAGTTGATTCCCCCGAAGGATATCCTGGATTGAAGCCTGGAGGTCCCCAATCCTGTCCTCCGATGTTCTGACCGTGAAGTCTGTCATCCG
This sequence comes from Lithobius niger, assembly GCA_023313725.1. Taxonomy (NCBI): domain Eukaryota; kingdom Metazoa; phylum Arthropoda; class Chilopoda; order Lithobiomorpha; family Lithobiidae; genus Lithobius; species Lithobius niger. Next base: position 5,759 of record JAHWFP010149714.1, read on the forward strand.
GAACAACGACCCTAAGAACTGGAATTCCATCGCTGGGGCCCTTATGGACTTCTTCCCGTTGACTACTAGACCCAGATCGCTGAACAACTGGCTGACAGTGTCCATGTGCTCCTGTAGGGTCCTGCTGCATTTATTGCGGAGCAGCCAGTCGTCTAAATATCCGTGAGATTTCACTTCGCGTCGGTGGAGAAATCCCAAAACCGGCTTGAGGATTGACGTGAAAACATGTGGGGCAGTGCAAAGGCCAAAGGGAAGGACCGTGAACTGGAATGACTTGCCGTGCACCGCAAACCGGAAGAATTTGAACGCTGAAGGGTGGAGGGGGACATGGAGATATGCGTCCTCCAGTTCCAATGACGTGGTAAACTCCCCTTCCTGCAGCGATTCCCGAATAGACGAGAGCGTCTCCATCTTGAAGTGCTCTTGCGCAATATGTTTGTTGAAGAGCCTGAGATTGAAGATGACTCTTCTTCCTCCCCCATTCTTCGCGATCACCCTTGCTGGGCTGTAGAACCCCGGCGATCCTTCTGGTGTCGGCTGAATTGCCCCTTTTGCGAGGAGAGTTTGCACTTCTTCCAATAGCGGGTCTACGAGGTTTAGGAGCCAATTTGGAACCACCTTCGATAGTTTTGGTACTGACAGAAATGGTGGTCTGTATCCTTCTCTGATGACGGAGAGAACCAACGGATCGCTCGTAACAGATTCCCACATAGAATAGTGGAATCATAGCCTGCCTCCCACCTGTCGGTGAAGGAGAGCAGGCTGGGGCCTCGATATGTCATAGTTGTCCACCCACCCCGACTTCTTGAGCCTCTTACTTTGCTTTGGGGTCCAGCCGACGATTTGGTTTGGTCCTGATCTTTAAAATGCCCGCTGCCTCCTCTGCCCCTGTTACCCTGGTGGGAGGAGCCCCTCTGTTTCCTGGGTCCCGACGTCAGTTGGAGGTCACGAAAGGGCTCCTGGTTGAAGTTCTTGTATGGAAACCGTCCGTTGCACTTCTGAGGGTGATCCTTCTTAGGAGGGGGTTTTACCTTTCCTCTCAGGTCCGGGGCGATCGAAAGGAGTTCCCCATTTAACAACCTGTCGGACTTATGAAATGGTAAAAGCCTAAGCTTGCCGGCTATTTCCGTCAGAATCGATGGCGCTCCACTGAGGTAAGCATCCCGTCTTCGCAGGACTGAGTTCGCTGTTGATCGCACTCCCCAGTCGATGGTCTCCTTCTGAAAGGAGATCGCCTGTTTCAGAAGGTCTGCGCAGTCCCGGACGATCCCTTGATCCTGGCTGTCGACCGGGGTCCTGATAAAGGACTGTAGTGCCGCAAACGCAGCTGAGGCCACCAGTTCGGCGTAAGACGCTGCCCGAACCCCTATGCATAATAGTCGTTCCTCCGCTTCGAACTGCTTGAGTGGAACCACGAATCACCGCTGGCTTTGGGAGGCAGGAGTCGTACTCCATGGATGCGGACTCGTGAAGCTTCCTTGAAGGTATAGCAGTTCCTTGGTTTTGGTGCCGATGGGTTCAGCGGGCCAAAGTGTGAAGTGCCGAAAAAGAAATCCTGTTTACTGGAGTCATGCCGTGGGAGTTCTTTACCAGTGACTATGGGTTTGCCCCTCTCTCTCAGAAGACCTGCGTCAAGGAGAGAGCGGTGAAGCATCGCCGATTGCGGTAGAAGGCTAACAGGGTGACGAATGTCCTCCATTTCGGCGAAAGATGCAGTGGGGGGCTCGTCTCGGTTTACGGGGCAAGAGATATGGCCCCGACCTGCAGAATGACGAGGGAAGATAGAAATGGACTCGTCTCACAATGCTTTCGAACGCTTCCTTTTTTGACCATCGCATCTTCAGTTCCTAATCGATTAGAAGACGACGACTCGTTCGATGGGCTCCTTGAACGTTTCGACGACTATCGCGGGCGAGTGTCTTCCGAAATTCTCCCCTCCCGCCTGTCGCCTGACCTGGATCGTCCCTCTGATCTAGACTTGGATGAAAGAACCGTAGGCGAGGTGCATCGCCTCCTTTTTGGTGAGCGGCTCCGAGACCGAGTTCGCGACCCTCGGCGCCCCTGTCTGGGATCTGACCTGTCCCGGTGGCCGTCTCTGGTTTTCGCTGAAGGCGATCCACTCTTTCGCTTCGAAGATTGGTTGCCATCGGTTGGCTGGTCCCCCACTCCTTGACTGATATGGGGCTGTTGTCCCGCCACGTTGTCCAGCCGTGACAGACGGCCAGCCCTCCAATTTCGGCCAGCCGACGACTGTTGGTCCCTTGTCAACTGTCGATCTCTTGGTGACCGATGTCTCTTTGGTGACGTACGGTCCAATGGCAACTGACGATCCCTTGGTGACTGCCACTCGCTCGCCTGCTGACGCTCACTCGGCGACTGATGGTCCCTTGAAGACTGGCGACCTCGTGGAGACTGACGTCTTCTTGGAGACTGACGCCCTCTGGGAGACTGCCGCCCTCCTGGAGACGATGCCCTCCTGGAGACGATGCCCTCCTGGAGACGATGCCCTCCTGGAGACGATGCCCTCCTGGAGAGTGATGGACCCCGGGCGACTGGCGGTCCCTTGGCAACTGACACACCCTATGAGACTGATGGTAACCGGGTGACTGACATCCGTCCGGTGGTTGATATCTCGTAGGTGACTGCCGAACTTCTGGCAACTGGCAAGCTCATGGTGAATGCTGGTCTCCTGGTGACTGGTCCTCCTGCGAGCCTGATAGCCGATGTCCCATCTGTTCGAGGAGAGGCGCCTTGTGTTTGCCAACGTCCTCCGACGAAGCTGGAAACCCCCTGGTATTCCTGAAGCCTGATGCCTGGGATTCGCAGGCTGCAACATAAGCCACTTTCCTAAGTGGTGCAAAAACTTCATCTTCCAGTTGTGGAAATGGGAGCGGTAACAGACTTCCCCCAAAATCCGACAGGCCTGACAGAAAATCTAATGGGGTGACGGCGTCAAGTGCCGGCGACACACGCATCCTGTTCCCGGCCGTGCAGGCGGCAGCGATCGCACCGGCGCCCGGAGCCGATGGCCGAAGGCGACTGGGGTCCGTCACAAGAAGCCGTTCCAATGGCGCGAGTCTTGCTTCAAAATTTTCTTCGATGCAGGCAGTAATCCGCGACTCGGATCCAGCAATGCGTTCAGTCATCCCTTCGAACATGGATTTCATCGTAGTATGCATTTCTTTAATAGCATTTAACGTGGAAGCCGATTGGGCGTCAGATCAGAGGACGACCGACGACGTGATAGACGGCGTCGAAGTGGCCAAACCGCTGCCGCTGAATTTCCGATTCATCACTCTAGCGCGTAAGAAGTCGTCTTCGTCTAGTCTTTCCTGCAATAATTTGTTGTCAAGGGAGCCAAATTTGCCTCCGTCTTCCCTTATCCTCAGTCTGCGAGCTTCCTTCTGGTCCGACTTCCTCCAAGAACGGCGAAATCCCTTTATTTCATCGGCCGTGTGCGATTGACAGATTTCACACGGATTCTTGGTAAAATCACAACCACGGCATCTTCTGCATTCAGGATGTCGATCTCCAGGGGTGAGCCGATGTCTGCAAGTGCCGTAAAGCACTGGTTTACCCATCCTAAGAAGTAACGGCCTTGCACAAAGACACAAGTAAACTAATTGAGCAATCAAGAGGCACGTCCGTACGCGTGCCTGCCCACGAAAAAAGTGACGAACAGCAGAATAGCGCTGGGATCGCTCACACGATAGTGCCTGGGGGCAGACTGTTGGTAGCACGAAACTCGGTTAAACTGTGGGCACTGAATGAGCATGTATCTCACGATAAGCTAAAATAAAGTTGAGAATTTTCGGAAAAAGTGAAAATATAGTTAATCTATGTTACCGAAGGGCACTTAGAAATTCTGTTTTACTGGCTGGCGTTTTGGTGCATAATTATTTCAAATTTCGACACAGTTAAGTGCAGCGTTACTTAGTTACTCACGGATCAAAACGAAGAGCTGAAGTTTTCTCACGCAATGGCGGACAAAGTTCAGGGACTCAAACGGGCATCCCGACGACAAATGTTTGAACGTGATGGTAGCGAAAAGTGACAGCTCCTTATGTAGCACATGGTCACTACACTGTCCCAAAGATAACCCCATTATCTCAATTTGCGTGGCCTAAAATTTCTCGAGTTGTACTGAATCGAAAAACGGTATTAGCAACTAATATTGTCGACCAACGAAAATTGAACGTAAGTAAACCCATTCGTCATGGCGTCGTTCAACGTCCCATCCTTCTTCGCACTCATTTCTTCGACATGACGAAAGTTGACAGTTATGGAATAACAGAACGGACTATTTAGAAGTTAAGAGAGGCCTCTACCCAAACTTAAGACGACAGACAATGAAAACTAGCTTCATTGACGATGAAACTGCTAGCCAGAACAACCACATTCAGTACTATTTTGTAAATTTCGCCATACGTCAGTGACGATTCCGGCGCCCCGTCATGCCAAAACCGGAAGTTGAAGAACGCCATAGCCAAACCCAAACCTAACGCCAATACCAAACCAAAACTTAGCGCTGTAGCTCACAGAACCAAAAGTTTAACACTTAGATGTACACAAATAAAAGAAAACAATGTTAATTCGACGTTACAAGAGGTAGGCATAAAGGTGTTTCCATGAGAACGTAAGTATATCCACTGTCCAACCTGGCCGATGAACTGGGGAAGTGTGGCTTTGTTCCTCTTGGCGGACAGGTCGATCACTGGGATACCCCAAATGTTGAACAGAGATTCGCAGATAGATTTCTTTAGCGTCCATTCCGTTGAAGGTGGTTTGTTGCGGGAGAGGGCATCTGCTATGACGTCCGGTTGCGGGGTGTGTGGAGGAAGGATGGTGGTGTTCAGGGATAAGCAAAGATTAAAAGATTGCTGACGTCACCTGATAGAGCTGACGTAGCGAGTTCCCCCTTCCTTCCTGATGTAGGCAATTGCAGTCGTGTTGTCTGCTTGGACTTGGACTATTTTTTCTGAATGTGAGAGAGGGTGTTGAATATTGCCTTTAACTCCAATAGGTTGATGTGGTCGTGTGTCGAGGGGCTTCATGTTCCTAATGCTTTGTTGTGGCCAATGTGGGCTCCCCACCTTTCCAATGATGTGTCTGACAGAAGGAGGACCGCTGGGTTGGGTTGAGAGGAGTGGTCAGAGTAAGGTTGGAGATGTCGGACCACCATAGGAGGCTTTCCAGCGGGAAGATGCGTGTTGGCTTCAAGGTGTGTTTTCATGGTAGCAGGGTTCCCCATATGTCAATGCGGAAGTGGCGAGTCATCCTTCAGAGGGATGAAAAGACTTGCTGTGGACCCCAATTCCCCAACTTGAATATGACCAGATGTATTCTAGAAGATACTCTATTCTGTCGAGGGATGACATAGCTAACCGTTGCAGCGAGGACGGATGAGATTCCGAGAAAGATGAAGTTTTGAGTTGGCGTGAGCCTGGATTTCTTCATATTGACGCCAAATCACAGGTGATTTAAGAGGTTGGTTGTGAAGTCCCTGTTTTGGATTAGTTGATTTATGCTGTCCTTAAGAAGTTAATCATCTAGGTGCACGCTTGCAAGAATTTGGTTTTGATCAAGATGTGCCAAAATGGGCTTTAGAATGAGTAAAAATTCTGAGGGCAGCATTAAGCCCAAAGGGGAGGCATTGAAATTTGTAGACGTTCCCTTGGTACATGAAGCAGAATAGGTAGAAGACAAATGTGTGAAGTGGAATGTAAGCATCTCCTCGATGGAGATGGTCCATTCGTTCTGTCTGAGTGTTTGTCGGATGGTTTTCATCTTGAAGTGGTTGTTTTCCATGAGCCTGTTGAGAGGTTTGAGGTTGAAGAGGAGTCTTTCGCCACCTGACTTCTTTGCATGGAGAAAAACGGAGCTGTATAAGCCTGGTAGGAGTGGATTTGGATATAGACGAATGGCTTTCTTCTCTACGAGTTTTGCAACTTCAGAGGTAAGGAGATGGTGCTGTTGCGAAATTCCAAGGGGGTGGAGAGGTTAGAGCAGGTTTGCTTAGAAAAGTTGGCAAGCGATAATTGAAAGGAATTGGCAGTCGGATGTCAGGTTTTTACATGCAGGTAGAAAATGTTGGAGACGGGGAAGAATGATGTCCGGGGGAGGGAATCATTGGCCTTTGCGAGATTTGTTCCAGGCTGCAGGAAACGAGTATCGACTGCGAAGATCAGGGGTTGAACTTCTGCTGTTGTAATTCATTGGTTTACCCTTGTTCCAGGAGGTACTACAAAAGGGCTGGTTTTCCTGTTGGTGATGGAAAGAGTTGGAGTTCTGGTGAAAACTTGTGGATTAACGGAAGGAGCCGTGTTCCAGTTGTCCTTGTGGCTTGGCTGTGGTTATTTCAAGGTTTGTGGGTAGAGATTTTGGATGTTGTGTCCTAGGTTTGTGAGAGACGTCAAGGTGTGATGCCAAGGTGGGTATTAGGCCACGGAAAAGCGTGTCAGATTTGTGGATGGGTAAGTTCCGTAAAACGAGCTTGATCAGCCGTAGAGATTGAAAGTCGAATTCGAGGAGCCGAATTATCTTGTCGTTTTCCTTGTGAGGACAGTAGAGGGTGCTTCAGATTTTTTTGGAATAACAAGAGCAGTTTTGAAGTCCATTTTAGCTTCTGGGGTGAGGAATACCGATTGAACCTGGGTGGCAAAGAGATGTGAGTAAGCAGTGCCTTCGCCGAAAGCACGGCAAAACGAAGTTTCACGTACAGAACTTGGTTGGGGGAGATTTTTAACAAGTTTAGAGTTGTTCTCCTTTTCACAGTAGGAAGCCACCAGTACAGAGAAGACTGGTGAGAAGTGTGGACTGTCCAAGTTTGAAGCGATGTTTCAAATTTCGGTGACGAAGACCAAATCTAAAGCCTGTGGAGAGACCCCTATTTTTGGTAGGTTCAGAATTAGCAGATGATGGCTTGCAAAGAAAGCAGCCAGGGACAATTTCTTCTACTGCTTTTAAGAGTTCAGAAAGAGGTAATGGTATTTTGGAAGAGTCTATGTCTTCTTGAAAAGAGTCTTCAAAATTGGCATGAACAGAATCCCCGGGGTTGTCAAGTTGTGCAGAAAAAAACAGATTCATGTTGGTGCGAGTTGTTACGGGAGGATGCCGAATCCAATTCGTTGTCGGAGTCGTGACATGCTACGGGTTGGCGACATGACGAATGAGGAGGTGAGTCAATGGCTGGCGCAAAGTCTTGGAGGGGGGGGGGGGGGAGGTGTCATCACGCGAATCCAAAGTTTCCGTTAAGCGCCATCTCTTTGGTGTCGATGAATGGTTGTCAGAATGTTTACACTTGAAGGATGAAGACACTCAGAAGAGGAAGTAATCCAGTTCCTGGTGTACGACTTGCTGCGGGATGACATAGGTGGGGCTGAAGACGAAGTAAATGTTTACGTCTTGTACACTTCGATTTCAGACGAAGTACGTTGCTTGTACAGGAAATTGGCAATGGCACGGTCCATGAGAGCGTGGACTTCCTTGGTAGATAGTACATGAGAAGACGTTGGAGCCGTTGACATGAGTGTTGGTGACGGAAGTGAATGGCGTCAGAAGACAAGTCAAGGGGTGACTGATGGAATTGGGAGTGGTTGGAGACTGACTTGGATGTATGTGTTTTTTCCGGTGATGGTGCGAAGCAGTCACTATGTTGTCCGCATTGGATGGGTGACGTGGGCGACTCGTGTCGTGGCAGAGATGGTGAGGGAAGAGCAATGACGTGCGGGTTGGTCGGTGAAGGGCTGGCAAGTCAAGAGTGGAGGCAAGAGTCCACGTCAGGTTGTCGTATCTAGCCACGATGCAAGCGACATTTGACCGGGCTGGTGGGGGGGGGGGGGGGAAGGGGGAGGAGGAGACACGTGTCATGGCTGATGTCGTGTCGCATGGTTGAAACGGTATCAGGAGAGAAAGAAGTGACCGTGTTCAGCGGGCGCTTGAGGAAAAAGATGGCACACCACATCGCCTAAATCCTTTTATAAAAGAAGGCTGCGCATGACACATGCATAGTTGGGTTTCTAAAACCCAAGGGAGAGTAAGCATTATTCGAGGAAAAATTTACAAATATGGATATTTTCGCAAAGGCAATTAGGAAAATAGTGCGAACAAGGACCACTTTCTAAATCCAAAATCCAATTCTGATTTTACAGAATTTTAAATCTTACATCACACAATTTTTGTAAAGAACTTGTAGAACTTTTTGCAAAAAATTTCAACTTCCATTCGGAGTAGCCTAGATGTTAATAGGCACTGGATCATAAAAACAAGTCGAAAAAGTTTTTAAAAAATTCGTAAAATTTGACCCACTTGTTACAGACTAGCCTTTCACCTAATCTTAAAGCCAAAGGAAGATAGTAGTTAACTACTGAAAATTTGCTAGACAACAGGGGTGTGTTTTTGGGAAAGTGAGCATTTTTTCTACTTTTATTTGACCGCAACTGATCCGCTTAACAAGTTTTCCTATTACAGTGGTCGAAATATTCGGATGCACACGGGCATATTGCACTCCAAAATCACACTTTGCACTCCAGAAGCAACTCTTGGAGTGCAAAATTGCACACCAAACTTGAATTTTTCATAACTTTTGAACCGCACAAGCTACAAACTTGAAGTTTGCGGTATTTTAAACAGCTTGGAATGAGATTTCCTGTGATACCATTCCTTCCAAAGTCGTTTAACTCCATTTTTTACTACTTTTGGTTAAAGTATGTGTATAGATTTTTCAGTTGAACAGTGAAGTTAAGTCAGTTTTAAGCAAAGCGCAGGAAAACGGTACAAATTATGGAGATGCTGAATGTTAGAGTTTTCAATGGATATAAAATAGGAGACCAGTGTTGGTTAACATTTTGGTTTTGCACGCTAAAGACTTTTTTTGTACCCCAGTAACAGATTTGGGGTGCAAATTTGCACCCGGATCAAAATTTCGAAATTCGACCCCTGCTATTATCAAGGAGCGGTCCTTATGTAAGCCTCAGCATGAACTTCCATGTTAAACGTCAAACTTTAAACTCCTATAGTCTCGCCCAGAATTGACATAGACCAACGAAATTCGGTATTTGGGGTCGTGTCGTAACTATTTCACCACATTACAAATTTTAATGACAACAATCAAATCGTTTGGCGTCCACAGCATGGCCATTTCTTGTTGTTGTTGTTGTTGGGACTCTTTGCCCTCAACTGGAGACCGAACTACTGAACCGATTTTCAAATTCTATAGCTTAAAACGTAGGTCTGGACAAGGCCTAGGGCCTTTCGCAGGCTATTTTAACATAACTACAATATTCTTGACAAGGAAAGCCAAATGGACTAAAACTTTTGCTCTCACCCAGAGATCGAACCAATGAACCGATTTTCAATTTGTATAGCTTAAAATGTAGGTATTAACACCGACCAGGGCCTTTAGAACCCGATTTTGATGTGACTGCAGTATACTCGTCGGCAGAGCAATTATTATTGCAGAGCACTGGGCAAAAATCATTAACGTTGCTGTTTGGACTCTTTGTCCTCACCTGGAGATCGAACCACAGAACCGATTTTCAAGTTCTATAGCTTAAAACGTAGGTATGGACAAGGCCTAGGGCCTTTCGCAGGCTACTTTAACGTAACTACAATATTCTTGACACGGAAAGCCAAATGGGCTAAAACTTTTGCTCTCACCTAGAGTGTAACGGCGGACGCTACGACGGCTCAGGTGCTTGTAGCGCCTCCGGTTTCCTGGTTTGACACGGAGATTCAGCTTAAGGTGTTGCGGTGATTATTGCGACTTTTACGGCATAAGCACAGCAAGGGCTACTGTCCCAGCATGGGGGATGGAGCGCAGGGTCCTAAATTAAAGGGGCCTAACCTTAATACTGCTGGTATTTCACTGCCACCAGCGATGGAAATTTAACCGTTTATCAAGAGCTAAACTAAAAATGGTTTACATATTTATTTACACTTAAACAGTTAATCAACTAGCAAACGAACTGAAGTTAAAAACTCCTGGTTTTTATTATAACATCAGAGAATATAAAAATCACACTTTACATTTAGTTTGCACTGAAGCTTTTGAAATAAAGTATTTAAAAGCACAAGGTTTGAATTTACAACATGTAATTCGTTTTCACAAGTTTTGACTAAAACGACGTTTGTGTTTCAGAATAAAACAACCACTTAATTTTTCGAATAGAAAAAGCAATACTGAACGCTCCGCAGAGTCGTCCGCAAGATTGAACAGCCTCGGCTGGTGACAATCTATCAAACAGTATGTTTCAAACACGCATGAAAGATCAACCGTTTCACAGTTTGATTCTAAGTGATAAAACAGAGCCTTAAACCTCCCAGAGTTGCTGTTTACAAGTCAACTCCTCAAATTATAAAAGCCTCGGCTACTTATAAAGTCCATCTGGAGTGAATAACCAATGAATCCCACACAAAGATCAAACCGTCAGTTATTTGAATTAATGTTTAAAACAAATAAGAAAGATGTTGGTTTTTAGTAAGAGAACCACTCTGACGTTATGGGGTGAGAAACCTAAGATGCCGCTACAGGCGCCACCACCATAATATTCCCTAGCTAGAGAGAGTTTAAGTTATGAATTTAAACTAAAATTTAGACTTGGGGGTCCTAAATTAAATTTTCAAAAGCTAACAACAAACATACGAACCACTGCCATTTTGCCCGGCATGGCATCCCACGGACATGGCGTCTCCACTCCCGACTGGCGTGACCCTTCTCTAGCTTGAGATCTGTGAGCTGTGCTAACTATGCATTCTGGGGCTGGGGTTTTATGCACATTACCGGAAGTAAGCGCGGACTCGCGGGGTAGCTACGGGGGTCTGATTGGCTGAGGGCCTCGAGAACAATAGAAAGTGGGAGGAGAAGTCGGATGAACAAAGGAACTGGGTGCAGAGCCGTTTGAAGGAGTAGGGATGGAAAAGACAGGCCTGTTTTGAGTTTTACTCAATTGAACATTCGGAAATAGGCCTTTATTTTGAATTATTGGCTACGGATTCCATATTTACATGATTGCAACGTGAATTGGCTCTTGTTAAAGCTTATTACTTGGCTTTGGGTAATGCAGAGAACATTACTATTAAATTTTATAAGCTTTAACTGTAAACTGTAGTGTTATACACCATAACTAGTTTTGGCTGGGGAGGGGGGGCAATAAAGGGGTTTTCGAAGTTTTTGCACAGTTTGACTTACGGAATTGTTTGGAACAGATCTTTTTAAGAATTCTTTTGGATTTAATAGTAGTTCAAGCTATCAGTATAGTGTTTTGGTTGGGTTCCAGTCGGGCTGAGAGGTGAACTAAAATAAACTTATATACACTGAAAATTCGTGTCCGGTAGAATGCCGATGTCTAATTACTTGGACTAATGGCAGCGTTTCTGGGGGTAAAAGATTATTATAAAAGGCTAAATAAATGAATAAATAGTCTAGCTTGATGTTATGCTAAAACGCATTAAGTTAAAGTGGAGGTTTGAACTCTAAAGTTAACGGACAACGTTTGATCTAAGTGGAAATTTTTCATAGTAGTTGCGATCGTTCAAACACAATAAAAAATATCACACATTAAAATGGTTGTCAGTACATGGGCACATGATTCAGTACCTTTCTCCTAAAATACAACTAAGCTAGAGTTTGGGGTTTTATGCCCGAAAAGAACAAGGATAAAATGAAAATACAAAAATACAGAGTTCAGTAATGGCGGCCATGTTGAATGTGCGATGTGGTTTTGGGGTGATCTTCGAACGTGAATTACTGGTACTTCCTGGTAGAAAGTCCGGATTTGGGCTTCCCCAAGCATGTTGTATTTGGGCAAGCTATAGATGTTGAAAATTTGGAATGATTCTGTCCATTAACAAAAAAACGGCCAGATGTGCCTCGGCGAGGCATTTTGGATGCCTCAAGAAAAAAATTTCAATTTTCTTCAAAAACAGGCGTTTTTCGGTGGCGCTTGTTTACAAGAGATAGAACCAATGAACCGATTTTCAATTTGAATAGCTTAAAATGTAGGTATTAACACCGACCAGGGCCTTTTGAACCAATTATTATTATTATTGCAGAGCACTGGGCAGAAATCATTAATGTTGCTGTTGG
>JAHWFP010149714.1:25553-43336 GCA_023313725.1 Lithobius niger
GGCCCCCCCCCCCCTCCCCTTACTTAAAAATATAACATAACTCATTTTTGGCAAATGAGGTACCACGTCAAATTTGTTATTGTGCCATACCAAATTTGAAGAATTGATAGTGTTCGATATGAGACACCCAAAGATAAATACCCATATATTCCATTTTTACTTTTAATATTAAACGCAGCCGTTCGATTCATTGTGTGAAATATTTTCACCAAAATGTTTGGCAATCTGCAATGGCCGCGAGACTACACTTCATCCAAGATTTGTAACCGAGACGGAAAGTACAAAATTGTAACCTAATACGTTCATTATTACGTAGGCCATCACTGTATTGAATTGTCCCAGTGAAGCACCCGACGTCAGCCGCATACTATCAATCACTCAATCAAGGAAACACATACATCGTTGAAAATTTCTACAACAAGCTGCAGTATCTTTCACCACTGTGCAGGATATGCAGTTCGGTTGACTGAGGCCCAGACGTACAGGTCAAAGTAGGAACAATATAAGAACAGTGTAAGGCTGAGTGTGATGGTATGCACAGACTCTTGTACAGTAAATGCACCAATTCATTGGAGATAATGGTGTTCCCTTCAATGCAGTAGTCACGTGGGTTATTTGAAAAACCCCCTCCCCCATTGTGGATACTTGTGGTCAAAAGCCGATCCCCCCCCACACCCGACCACGTGGTTTTTGAATGGCCCCAAAGGCAATATTTTGATGATTTCCCCCCACCCCTCCCCTTGACAAAACCCTGAAAAAATTTTGACCTCCCCATCACAGTTCAAATTAATCAGAATACCCCATAAAATAAAGAGCTTTTTTGAGGCTAACCACGCACGATTTCAGGGCTGTGGCCACGAATATTTTCTTGGGATGGGGAGAGTGGCAATTTCATGCAATTTACCTCCAACACCTTGACGACAACGAAAGAATATAGTCCAACTTTTAAACTAAAACGCACACAATAAACAACACAAAAGTAATTATTAATAAAAATTAAACTTCGATAACATGGGCCTGATGTGGAAAAAGTGTCGTGACATTTTTTAAAGAAAGAACAAGGGTGATAACAAAAATGCTCTCAAACGCGTTCAAATAAGTGTTTTTATCCCTCCTTCATAACGAGATTCGTTGAATTCTGAACATTTACGCGATGGGAATCTCGGGGAAGTGGGGGGGGGGTACCAAGAAGCTGGTGCATATTTAGAAATTTGCAATGCTGAAAGTGTCAGTTTTGGAGTTCCAAATTGGGTTTTCCCTCCAATTTGGTCACTGTTTTTCTAACCTTTTCCCCATCAACAGGGCCTCAAACTCATGACCCCCAAAGGGACTTGAATTTGCTTTAAATGCCCCTTCTATTGCCCAGGACACAGTAAATAATGACCGGTCCCAAATTGAGAGCAGATGAATATTCCAGTTGAGATGTGCTGCAGTGCAGTTTCCTTTTTGATCCTCTACCACAACACACAGCGAGCTTTACTGCCCGACAAGTATCCCTCACAGTGAAGTTTATTTGCCGGAAGTGCATTTGTATCCAACAATGGAATTTCTACATGGATATTCATTCTGTTTTGTTGGGGTCAATGTTAATGATTTCCTACAACTATCAAATTTTCACTGATGTATATTGTACGGTGCTTACTATGGAAGTTAGCAGCATGGTGACCTTTACTGAAGTTGTCAATGTCATTATCCTTAAACTCATCTGATTCCGCACTGTTTTATCATCATTACTGTTAACAAATTTTAAGGGTATATGTCAAGATCTGGCATTTATTCATGTCGGCCCAACTTTTGGACTAAGCCTACCCTGTATACGCTTTGTTGGACTTAGTGAACAAGTGTCCGAACTTTTATTAATTTCCGACTTGTCAAACCAAAGATGTGGATTATGAGCTGGAATCGTGATTTTCATTTTTGGCTTCTTGTTATCAGAATAGAATAGAAAACAGTCGGTGCTGGCTAAAAAAAAAAAGCCATAATGCACCCACCCTCCAAAACCCAGAAGTACGAAACAGATCCAGACGGTGTTTAAAAAACTTAAGCGAGGGCGCAGAGACCACGTGAGCCAGAAGGGCGTTCCATGGCTGCACGACCCGCTCTCATAAGTATTGTGCTGCTACTTGTAGGCACGACACTTTTCTGCTATGCTCTCTACAGAACAAACTATTTGTCCTATAAAGAGGGTTTGTAGCTCAATATACAAGTATTGCTCCATAGATGTGCCCTTTCCATAAGGCCTTTTTAATTGGTCGACCAGACTGATTGTTTTACATTGTTATTCTTCAACAATGCCAATAGCAACCGCAGTTTAAGACGTAGACTAGAGATTAAAGGGTTTGTTTCCATATTAATTTGTGTAAACCGTAATTGATAAAGATATGAAACATTAATACAAGCTAATCTAAACTGCATGGTACGCAAAAGTAGCACGAATTAGAAAACAAAAAAGGACTTGTTTTATGCTTAAGGTAAGGTTTAACTGATCCAAGGTGCAAAGGAACACAAATAATCCTGTAAGGCTTCAGATACTGCAGTATTGCTATATTGTTTAGTTCACTTGAAACCTTACTGCTGTATCCAACTATTATACACTTAATGCAATTAAAGCCACAACACAAAGTTCAAAACTTTTCATGCCCAAACAAATGAAAAATAATGTAAGGCTATACATTCGACTATTTTCTTAGCTAAATATTTTCAGTGTTCTTGAGTCACATTGTTTATTTTCCATCTACTACCCTAGTGAAGCTACGTTACTAATTTTCAAGATTTCTAAACACTTTTCTGGAAATTTCCAGGTTTTCAAGGACTCGCATGAACCCTGAATTACCAGTACAGTGCTGTGCTAAGCCCACTAAGACGATTAGTTTTTAAACATTTTCCAGCAATGTCGTTTAGCCAATGAAATGCACCAATTAGCTGATGGATCGTGTGCAAAAGTAAGAATGGTAAAAATATTTGAGTACAGCAGTAAAGTTTCACGTGGACTAAACAGTACAGCAAAGTTTATTTGTGTTCCTTAGCCGTTTTGACTTCATATCAGTTAAAGCAACATCCTGCTTGCCCCTACCAGCCACGCGCAGTAATGTGTCCGCGCGCTGCCGTCGCGAGGTTAGGCGTAGTAATATTACGTCGTCACTTCAGCTCTAGTTTTCTCGTGATCTCATGAACGACGTCTGGCCTAGCAGACAACTTGCGGGTCACGTGGCAGCATTGAAGCCAAAACTGTGTCGCCACAACCGGAAACAATGAAAGATCATATACGTGCGGGACACAGAAAATAAAGTTACCAATATTCAATAGAAAATCTAATAGACGCCACATTTTAAAACAGATTTTTAGCTAGGGATTGACTAACTGTAAGTAAATAAAACTTTCGGGCTGTACTTGATGAGGAGGATCGAAAAAAATGGCACTGGTAGGAATGCCCTTTTAAACATTACTGTAAGTATCAAACGAGTCCTTTTGTGTTTTCTAATTATAAAATGTTGTAGACTCCTTAGCCTATGCCACATCACCGCGTTCAATTGTATTCGGCATTGGAGGAAACCGTATAAGTCATGATGGGTCACCTTACGCAGTTGCTATGCAGTGTGGGGCAGGGAGCTTATTCTTCTCATGTTTTCTTTATTTCTGTAAGCCTAGCTTAAATCTGTAAATAAGCAATGCATTCTACTATCAGAAGCAGATACTTTTGCTGTTATTATAAAATAGTCACTTCAATGAGCTACACAGTCGTAGCCTGACCGTATTTAATGGTTTTTTCATCTTTTCAATACGGTTGCCCCCTATGAAAACCTAACTCTCCCCGCAGCAAAAAGCGTGTGAAGCGCGACGTACGCTGCAGGAATTTTATGCTTCCTGTGGAAGAAATTGGAGCTCAGATGCGATAAAAAAAAACTACTAGTACTAATACATGTAGCCTAATAAATGTATACTGTTTGTTCCACATTTCTTACTCACAGCCCATTATCTTGTCACTGCAATTAAATAAACTGTTCGTTGTGTTACTGTGAAAGTTTTCGTCAAATTCAGTGTTATAATTTGGAGAATTAAAATATTTACCGCTCATTTTCACAGACAAGACAGTGTCTACTTCTTGCAAATTTTCAATGGCTGACTGCTATTTTATCTGACTGCATCACGACAAAAGTTTTCTTGTGTTCACTACATCGTCGTCGTCTGCTTTCGAATCCATAACTGCCGCTCGTTGTCGTGGCCTCCCGTATTTTGTGGGTAGCGCTTTCACCAAGTCGTCAAGCTTTCACTTCGCGCCCAGCTCTTGCTTTAAATCTCTTCCAACGATGTTTTCCACTCGGGGGAATGACGGACCTTGGATGTTCATTAAGGAACACCTCCCACTTCATGTAATCTGATGGCAATCGACTCCAAGCATCTCAGATGTTGGTCTTTTTAGAGTTCGATGTCACCAACGTTTCAGCTTTTTCCCACTCAATACGATGTTGTGATTCCATGCAGTGAGCTGCGATGCCGTTGTTGTCTTTTTTATTTCTCACATTGGCCATGTGCTGTCCTATTCTCGTTCGAATTCCCTTCCTTGTCTCTCCGATGTAGACGGCATCGCAGTCTCTTCATGGAATTTTGTATACGGCTTCTCTTGTATTCTTCACTCCTCCCATCATTTTTTCGTATATCTGTTTCTGCATCTTTTTTACTCTTTTTTCTTCATTCACTCTCACATCCTTCATTTTCCCCTGTATTTGTTTTTTGATGTTATCACCGTTTCTCATGTACGTCGTGAAGCCACATTCATCCAGCACCCTCTTACAGATAGACGAAGAAATGATGGGAGAAGATTTAAGATACTTAGCAACGTAGGTTTTGGTAAGTCTTTTTTGCCCTCCAAATACGACGCTGAAATTTCCGAGTTTCAACCACAGAAAGCTGCTGTTTACTAGATGCGGTTTCTGGCGTCATTACGATTAATGAATGAATGAACAAGCAGCTGCGCCTGCGTATTGCACAGAAGCCGCTCTTCTTGAAGTTACATAGTGTACGTACGCATTTTGTATGGAGTGATTGCATTAACTGACAGGACATTAACACACGGATTATTCCTGTTACTATTAGCCATGGAGGTCATAACAGAAAGAGAAAGAGACGAGGACGTTTCTTCTGTCACGGAAATGAGCTAACCGATTGACAAATCTTCAATATGCTTTGAAACGACGAAAGTCGGGAGCGGAACGGAAGGCCATCTCGGTTAGGAAGAATTTGGTTAAAATCCGTTCTGCGCCTGGTCAAAAGAACTTGGAATTCCGAATTCGGTGGTAAAACTAATACTTCTGCAGCCAGCTATAAGACTGACACTTAGACAATCTCAGCTTGGGAAGGTTAAGCCCTGAATTTTCCTATTCCTTACTTTTTCAAGCTGCAGAGAAACTCCATTGAGAATGATCTGTATCAGATTATCGTCATGTGTGTTTCCCACAATTAGGTAAAATAAGAATTAAAGCATATCAGCAAAAATATACCATAACAGTCACATGACCGAAATATAACAAATACTAAAGCCTGGCCTGTACCTTGACACCATGACCATTTTCGCTGAAAGTGGGCTTACATTTTCAATGTTGTCTTTCCTTTACTCCTAGCACGTTCGTGTCCTTAAGTAGGCTTACGTCCTATTTCCATGTTTTAAAATGCAGAAATTGAGATTCAATTATCGTCGAGGGCAGATCCAAGGAAGGCGCCGAGGAGAATGAAGCCGAAGGGCCTGTGTCCCACTCCATCCATGTTAACTCGCAAAAATTGCCGAAATTGTTCGGGAAAATGTGACAAAAATTAATCAAAAAAATTGAATAAAAAAAAAACATTCGGCGAATTGGGGGGGGGGGGGGGGGGGCCAAACTTTGTTCTGGTTCCGCCCTTTATTATTTGCAGCAAACACTGCTGTTGAAAAATCCCACCCCACGAAATAGGCTACCTGCAGTGTGATAACACATAACACTGAACCTATTAGGAAATTGTTAAATAATAAAAAAAATTAGTTCTGAGTCTTCGTGTATATACCTGGTGTGCAGCATTCTTCTAAAGCCACCAAAGATTAATATAAGGCAAGTGAGGGGGTTTAAAAAAAAAGGTCTTTCCTACTGTTCATTACCCTACTGTCTTTTATTTTTGTGGCGCCCTAAGAAATGTCTAATACGTATCGTTTGAAGCCAGGAGAGGCCTCAGAATTCCTAAAATTCCACAGAGCTTCCCCAGACCCCCAAGCTGCAATGCATGATTTCACACATTTAACATTTACCTTTTTGTAAAAAAAATGTTGTATTTTCGTTTTCTGAACCGATAAATGCTGGTGCTGCAATCAGAGAAAGGGCCTAGAGGCCTAGAAAGGGAAAGGGAAGAAGGGCAGAAAGAGGCATAAATGGTAAAAAACAGAGACAAGCTTAAAAAAGGGTAAAATGAACTGACGAGCAAAAGAAAAAAAAGGTCTCCAGAAACAATACCTCAACGTGACCTTTTACAAACGTTGCCCCTGCCCTCTCGGTGGTCTGTGCACGATACTGGTTAAAATGGTTATTGGGATGTTAAATTCGGTCACAATATCGCGAAAGTACGAATTAAATTTTTATTGTTTAGGACCCACGATCAACGTAACAAATTTTGACCCGCGATGATTTAAGGAAAAAAGGGCAGCGACAGTGTCCACTAGAACGTACCTAACAGCAGTGATACATTTTAATTTTATTAACAGTACAGTACATGAAAAGCTGCTGCACGCAATTGTAGCTCATTAACTTTCCGAATATTTTCTCGTTGTCGACGCTCTACAAACTGGAAATAACCAAATGTGTGACGAAACCATTCTATCGAAGCTGGCTCAGCAAGCTCAATGCACATGGTGACGTAATACAGAACACTTAAGGTTTTTAATACTCAGTCATTGTATCAAGTAACGAAATTACAAACAGCTAGTACTAAATTTAAACAGTGGAAACATAATAGTAGGTTAAGCACTTATCCAACACTTTATGCTTGGACGTTGACGGTAGACTTGTGAAAACGAAACCGTCGCGCAAGATAAGAAACGGGAAGTGATGCTTTTCAACGCGCACGTGCAGAACGCCTCGTTACGTTGAAAACAAGACAGACCGAGTACGCCAATGAAGTTCGTGCCTTACGTATTGAACTCAAATATTATATGTTATTTTATTAATTTACACTCAAATTAAACAAAATAACTGAAAAAAAGTAGGGAACTGTCCATCTAAAAACAGGAAAGTAGGAAAATAAGGAAGTAGTAAAAAAAAAGTAGGAAATAAGGAAAAAAAGTACGAACTCTACGACCCTGCGGTTGCCATCAGATTACATGAAGTGGGAGGTGTTTCCTTAATGAACATCCAAGGTCCGTCATTCCCCCTGAGTGGAAAACATCGTTTGAAGAGATTTAAAGCAAGAGCTGGGCGCGAAGTGGAAGCTTGACGGGTTGGTGAAAGCGCTACCCACAAAATACGGGAGGCTACGACGACAATCAGCAGTTATGGATTTGAAAGCAGACGACGACGATGTAGTGAACACCAGAAAACTTTTGTCGTGATGCCTGAGGAAGATGGCAGTCAGCCATTGAAAATTTGCAAGAAGTAGACACTGTCTTGTTTGCGAAAATGAGCGGTAAATATTTTAATTCTCCGAATTATAACACTGAATTTGTCACTGCAACTTTTTTAATTTATCCAAAAACACCATTGAGCTCTACAGTACTGCTCTTCTCTTCTACCTTCCTGTCATTTAATATCAATTAGCTCTCACCCACAAAGATCTCTTGACAGACTGTTTAGTCTCGAGATCTTTGTGGGTGAGAGCTAATTGATATTAAATGATTTAATTGGTAAAAATTGTCCTAGGCCTGGGTGTCAACCATTCAGTAGTATGGAGCCCCAAACAAGCAGACGTTTCTGCTATTTCGCTTGCCGAAACCGTATTCGTTTCGCCCTTGTCACCTTCCTGTCATTGTGTGAAAGTGAACTTGGCCAACGGAGTTTTACATGCAGGCTCGTATGCTTTCAGAATATTGAACATGGTACAAGCTTCCCCGCATAATTTGTGCGCAGAGCAGACGATCGGGAAACATCTTAGTAGCACAGTATATACACAATTTCAAATACATAAAGATATCTGTACCAACATCCTCTGCAAATTTTCAACAGTCAATTCTCTGGAGATGTTGTTGAGTGTCGAAAACCTGTAGAAGATGTTGGCACAGATATCTTTATTTGAAATTGTTCACATACTGGGTTACAAAGATGTTTCCCGAATTTCAAAGCAAGCGCCACAACATTTTTAGACGTTAGGGGAAAAAAATATGGTTTGTCCTGTGATCTGGATGTGTTTGGGCAAGAATCGAAAGTTAGAAAATTTTAGTTGCAACCACGGAATTGCCTTCCATATTTTTTTTTAAATAGACAGTAGCAGAACATGAGAAGAATACGGGGCTCCTTCGCAAATGCGCAAGCCACTGCACCGTGGCTTGTGTAAAGGCTGCTCAGCCCACACCGGCAACAAGCCAAGGTGATTTGATACTGATAGACACCAAATCTGAGAGCAACTTTCGATAATTTATGGGCGCCAAACTAAGCATATGCCCCAAAAACGACATGGAAATAAATTGTTCAGCTGATATTTTAGGTAATTCTGGAACAGCTGAAGCATATCAGTGAGGAGACACTTTATCTAAGCCAAATTCACTATCGATAAAGCTTGGGTGAAACAAAGAACATGGCGTTTTGGGCATCGATTGCACGTTTGCGATGGGATTTGAAAGTTTGCAGAGTTTATACTGGGCTATTGCCATAGCAGCAAAATGAATTGTTTTTGGAAAGCTTTCGTCTGCAGCATGCCACACACCAGGTACATCGCCCAATAAAGCTAGGCTAAATACGACGTGTGCATTCCTAAATTTAGTACTTTGCGTTTCATTTTAGAGACTAGTGCACTATTACGTCTATCATAAAATTAGAACCAACACAAGTGTGTAATAAAAAACCACAAAATAAAAGTATCAATTACGAGTAACAAAATCGAGTAACAAACAGTGCCGCACATCATAATAAGCAAACAGTTGGATAAGATTACGTAACACTAACAGAGGTCAAGTTACAGAAGCAGTTTGTGCAGGCGTGCAAACCTGCCGATCAAATTAAAATTTCTCGGTATTTAGAACTTTAACCCAGTATTATTTACCTTATCCCATTCTAACCACTCCTGGATTTTGCTATCAAGCTTGCCATTTCCAGTTTTCACGTGAAGAGCCATATTCGAGGTCGGACGAAGGACACCTGCCGCTCCTGGATTAATTGAAATCTTTAATTAAATGTCGATCAAGAGAAAAAACGAAAAAGCAATGGTTAATAAAGCACCTTTTTCACGACCAAATCAAAGTACAGAGTGAAAAAAAAGAGGCAACAGTAGTGAAATATTATAAAGTATTCGCGCCAAACTGAAAACGAAGCCGCTCCCAAGTAGGCCTGGGCCAATACTGCTCTACTGCCCATGTGACCATCCACTCTGGAAAGCAAAATTCGTCCTTCAAATAAAATTAGTATTTTCTTTTATTACTAAAATAGACGCTAGTATAACGATAAAATGGCTTTAATATTATACTAAGTTTTAATTCATGGTAGTTTCATCGACCTGTATTGCTACCCATAAAATAAAACGTAAACTCTTTAATGAGAACATACTAACCAGGGTGGTTGAATTACAAGTAGACCGGGTGGACCCACTCAGTTGAACGCGTCTGAGCTAGCAGAGTAATTTCCCGTTGTACAGCATACGAGCGAGATTATCCAAGATGCCACAGTTGGTGACGTGCCTGCTCCCAAACAAAAACAAAGCCACGCGGCTTTATCGTATAGCCATAGCAGACAACGCTTGCTCTTGCCAACTTGTGCGTAGGTAACGAAGAGGTTTGTTTCTTCAATTAACATACATTTGGGGCAAAACTATGACAAATTATATAATAAGTGATTGCACAATCTTTATTTAACACTAGAATGGACATTTTAAAATCAAAACGAGAAATTGTTACTTCTAACAGCTCCAACAGAACGCAAAAACGGCATCGACGATGGACGCTTTACTGTTAATGCCAATTCGTGCTGTTACAGTAATATCAGGTTTTTTTACATTGAGTTTTAGTTCTTTATTTGTATAGTTTTCGTCCACTTTCATCCATTACTGTACTCTGCGAAATATAAAAATAGATGAAACCAATATAAAAAAGCTGTAAATGCCGATTATCGATTTTAAACGTTGCTGGAAAATGTGTTGTCCCGCAAACGGTTTATGAACCTATTCATTTAGGCTAAAACCAGAAGTAGCTTTCTTTACTTTTTTTTGTGTTTGTTGGTTTTAAAGTTCTTCCCACAGAATACATGCTGGCTGAGGAAGTTGCCCCATACGCTATGTCAAATATAAAAACGGTGAACCACAACGTAGAAAAAAGCAGCCAACAATCAAGTTCTGGCTTGTTAACAATCTTGAATAATACTTTGGACGTTAAATGAAAACTTGAATATTGTTACCGAAAGTAGCAATGTTCTAGTTTTCATTTAACCTTCGATTTATTAAGCGGTGCGATTAACTTGGCGAATGTTTTGGTGTGTTGATATCACTACTTTGAAGGGCCGAACCATTCGGAACTTGGCGGCCCCTTTTACCAGTTTTGGTTTTTGATATGATAGTTGTTACTCCGACCATGTACTGGCGTTTTTTTTTTTTTTTGCACCATTTGTTTTTCATTGTTACAATTTGATGTTTATGCTTTGCCAAATTCCCTTTGGAAACCGGCGATTACTTCCAATAAATTACAAATTTATATATTCCCGGTAGGGCTCTACATCCTACTTTATACCACTCTGGTGGGGGGGGGGGTCCAGCTATTGAAAATTCAGAATTCCATAAATTTAAAATCCTGGAAAAGGGCCTTATGAAATTCCATACTTTTCTAGTTTTTCAATGCCTTATAAGACCCTTGTAACAGGTTACTCTTACGGAATTTTGTCAACATCCTGTGCTTTTGATTGACAGAGGGCCATAAACTGCGTACAGCATACTGACCACATGGATAATTAGTAATTTTCAAGAATGCACTATACCACCTAGGTTGGTTGGTTTTGCTTTATTTTATTTAGAGTGAAAAACCTTATCCTTTCTCCAACTTGACAACCACTGTGCAAACTTCACATGATCTTTATAGCTCTTCTTCCAATAAGTAGGCTAAAGTGTAGTAAAAACTGGCATACCGTTAGTTGCAAACATGATAAGTCATGTTTAGAAACTTCTAACGTGCAATTGAAATTTGAGGTGGTAACGTTGAATAAAGTAACGTCATAAGCCATCAACATAAATTATCGCAGAGTAACAGTAGGCAACCTTTATGCGCGTTTCATGTAGTGATGTTACCTGGATTATAACTGACGAGCTAGTCCACTGGCATATTACGCTTACAGATACGGCCGAGGCCAGCATATAAGTGCTCATATTTGTTAAGGTCGTGGTCTGGTGGACTGGCTTCCAGTTTAATACAGCCCACACCACTCAGAAAATAAATGCATGAAGCTTGCTTAGTGTGTTATTTCTAGTATTTGATTTTTCCCGATGGCTTTATCAGACGTATCTGTATATTAGCAAGAATTTGTAGAACTAATTATCAAGAATTCTTGCTATTAGTTACAGCCATTTGTTTCTATTATTTTTCCTTCGTTGAAAAAAAAAATCATGTACTTCACATTCGCTTCATCCATCCCCATGCCATATATTTTACGGTGATGACCCCTACTGCATTTTAAATTTCCAGAATTTCCTAGCAACCCTTATTAGGACCCCTGCATAATAAGGCTGTACCGATCCAATTATTGCCGATCAGAGCGAGACCGGATCGATCAGCAATGTAAAAATTGACACTAAGAATTAGCAGCTCCTGTTCAATCATTTCGATTACCTACTAATTGTAATTTCTTAGCATCAACAATTTTTTTCATGCATGAAAAAACACATTTCGATTACTTAAGTCATTGCTGGACGCCGCTCTTCCCAGTTCCCACCTAGATCGCGCAAACAATAAGTGTTATTGAGAAAAGCCTTCATGTGCATATGCGCAATGGTACCTTTCTGATTGAATTGCACCAACACTAATGTTTCCATTCGTTCTGGTGGTCCTCCCCTCTACGCTATGATCGATCAGCAAGGTTGATGTTTCTCCAGTGTTCGGATCAAGATCGCATTGGAAGCAAAACTACTGATCGGTACAGCTTTACTGCATAAACATACACTGGTAATATTATGGTGGTGACTCGAGAGGGAAGGTTGTGTGGGCACAGGTAAGTGTACATTTTCGTTTTAGGCAATAGAAATTCCAAAATACCGGGGTAGGGCCTGGTTGATTTTGGTTTCTATTGCCCTTATGAAAATACACTACATATAATTTACTAGCAGTCCCTTCCTTTGAAGGGGGCTCAATCCCCTAGATGTGAAGTTGGCTTCACTGCCGTGCTCGCAGCCCCGTTTCCAGTGCGCAGGAGCGTGGGCCTCTATACAAGAAGCCGCCACAGCATTGGGCATCATTCTTTCTTCCACTCATGGTCTACTTTGGCGACTAAGATGGGAGGCCGGGCAGGCCAAGGTAATGTATGTTTTCATAAGAGCAATAGAAACCAAAATCAATCAGGCCCTACCCTGGTATTTTGGACTTTCAATGTGCTATGAACACATCCATTACCTATAATTTAATAGCAGACTTTGTTCCTCGGAGGCGGGTGCCAAATGTGCTGGAGCCCGTGGTGCGAGCTGGATGCCCCAGAGTACAAGTTCCCCGAGAACCGATTGGAGCAGGCATGACGAGAAGTTAGAGCCTTAGAGGCTGGCAAAATCCCCAAAAATGAGGGGACGGTGACCGTGTACAAGCCAGGCAAGGAAAAAGATAGGCCTGCAAACATGACAGAATTCCCAATACCTGTAACAACGGTAATCCAAGGTGATGCTGAAGACGTTTGAGGCCGGTCGGGAGATGTAGCAGCGTGGCTTGAAGGAGTTCGGAGTTCACGTATGCCGAAGTACACAACAGGAGGAACGTTCAACGGAACAGTAATGGACAGTCCAGGGGAACTCGCCATAGGGTTCGTTGCACAATGTTGCTTCAGGAAGAGAAGCCAGTGAGGAGTCCCAGAATCGGCAGGAGGATACTGTTGACCGAGGCGGAACAGAGAGTTGAAGGGTAGGCCTGGTTAATCTTGGTTTCTATTGCCCTTATGAAAACATACACTACCTATAATTTATTAGTTCGGAGTTTGAGGATGCCACAACTTGTGGGAAGAAGAAAGTGCGAGAAGTAGAATATAAGGAAAGCCCAGAGTTCGTTCAAAGACGGGAGTCGCAGAGTCCGTGCCGAGGGCGAAGAAGCAGCACCGGCTATGTCCAACGAATCAACTGGTTTTGTCTTTTTAATTACCATGCTTCGAGTTAATAGGCTGTTACTAGTTGGTTGTATTCCCACTGCCCGTCTTCAGTTGGTTAGGAAGTTAACTGGATGTACCATCTTAACTCTTTCAAACCTACATAGGGCCTTCTTGTTGCCTTCAAAGCAACAGGAAGGCAAAGCATTAGCAGAGATGTTAGCAGCCGCAACTACATCTGGGGCCCATGTAGGTTTGGAAGAGTTAAGATGGTATATCTAGTTAACTTTCTAATCTATGTACGGTTGAAATTTGCAGGTTTTCCACTCGGGATTGAGATTCGTGAGCTTACGGAAAAAATTCCAAACTGTTCGCACGTGCAGCCATTTTCTTAGCTGAATGTAGAAACTAGGCCTAACTCAAGACCAAATAAGGTGCAGTCATCTTGTTGCTATAAGTCCAGGCGATAAATGCAGTACGAGCAAGCCCGGCTGACATCGACACACTCGCTCACACAACGAGTCTTCCAAAGCTGACGAAACGATTATTTCTTAAGGTACCCGCAGTTTTTATTAAAAAAGAAAACTGCTGTTCATTCTCAAAACCGACTCGTCTCTACTTCTCGGGTATAACTTAATTTGCAAAAATGACCCAGTAAACCTATTTATTTTACCCATAATTCAAGTCTTCCATTTAGGCTACTTTCTCCAAGAACTTTTTAAGAGGATGCTCTCCCCAACCCCATGTTTGTGTCATTAGGAAATTTCCGACAGCATGGTTGTTTAGCTCAAGTACTGTACCTCTTATTTTGCATACGTTTGAACACTTACTTTGAATATTCAAAGCCATTAGAAAAACGGAGCATAACAGATATATTTGACAGATATCAAGATTCCGATATTTTTAGAATTTTCATTTTTTTTAGCTTATTTCCTGTTTTAGAATTTACATTCATTCTCATATTTATATTTTAGACATTTTTCATTACCTTTTATAGCCTAGTGAGACAAAGGATTACGACACCAAAACATACGAGCCGTAACTCACAAACAACCGTTTACTTGGTGCTTACGTTGTGAGAAAGTTGCACTTTCTTAATAAAAAAAAAACATAGGCAAAGCAAAGGGCTTTTTTCCTTCTAAGTTAACATTTTTAAAACAGTTGACTTTAGTTTGAAATTAGGAAACAATATTTAAAAAAAAAATGGAAATATTGTAAATCTCGGTACAAATCAAAATTTGTTATCCAACACACATCACACTTAAATTCAAAATCAAACAAATACTACCGATTTGGGAATTTTCAACAAGCTGTAATTACTAAAGATGGGAAAAATAGTCCTGTCTTAATCAGGCCACCACAAACAGCTTATATACATTATTTACATTGTCCGACATGCATCGCTTGTTGGTTTCATTGCAGCATATCAACAATTGGTAGTATTTGTTTTTGCTTTTGAATTTGGGCGCGATTACGTGTGTTGGAATTTTTCAAATACTCAAAGTATGTTGGTTCGTTTTTTCAACAAAAATTTGTACATAGGCTACATGCAAAATCCACCCTCACTTCTCCTCAATTTTGCCAACTAGTTTTGACACATACTGTCGAGTAGGGTCGCACAGCGAGAAAAGTACTTTTGGAAGGATATGATAAGCCCACTTAAGGGATCTGGTAGAGCGCTGTAAACACCCTCCAGCTAAGTCTACGAGCATTTTACGTTATTTCTTGCTTCCCGAGTGCACATTTGAAACAATTTAGGGGAGTTTTCTTAATTTTTTTTCTTGTATGATGATGGCGATTTCATAGAGAATTGTAGATAAGCTTTTGTACGTATTTGTATTATACTTGCACTAATCTATCGGCCATTAGCCACTTGGTGATTAAATTGGGCGGGTGGACGACTAATATATTTCCTTAGCAGCCAATTTGGCATGTGAATTAATATAAAAAAGGCTGAACTGAACACATTTTCACTTCTTGTTGGCGAATTATTTTTTGTTTCAGTATACCATTTTAAAAGTTTGTCTGGCAGCTTTCCAAAGATCCAAATCTATAGCTTCTTGCTCTTAGTATTCAAAAGTTGTGACACAAAGTGCTACTGTGATAGAGATCTCTTTGAAAAAACTGTTATTGGAATTACTTTGAAACTGTTCATTAATGCTCGTACACTTGTTCAGAATTCATTTTAGCTCTTTCAAAATGAAGATATACTAATACTTTGCAAATTTCCGACAGAAGTACAGCACTTCTGTCTGCATCAGGCACACGTTAAGATTTTGGCACCACAGAATACATTGTGTCCTATTGATGAATATCCAGGAACCATCGAACCCAACCTAAGACCATTATTCCCTGCTTCAGCACAAGTGCTTCAAAACGAACAGACAAGACAAGCAAGCGAAGCATTGGATAGGCCACAATGTTTGCGAAGTACAAAAAACCAGTAATGTCGTAGAAAAGCCAAAATGTGTGCCTGATGAAGAAAGAAGTACAGTTAAACCTCCTTATTACAATAATCGTGTTATAACAATGCTACTTTTGGCCCGTGATTGTTTATAAC
This sequence comes from Lithobius niger, assembly GCA_023313725.1. Classification (NCBI taxonomy): domain Eukaryota; kingdom Metazoa; phylum Arthropoda; class Chilopoda; order Lithobiomorpha; family Lithobiidae; genus Lithobius; species Lithobius niger. The sequence goes on from JAHWFP010149714.1 coordinate 41,535, forward strand.
CTGTTATAATGGTCACTTCCAAGGCCCATTATAACATTGTTGAGAAAATTTTCAAGGTATTAGTGATACCTTGTTTTGAAAGTGTGCGAAAATGAGTTTTGAATAGTCTATGAGCGATAAATAACTCTTTATTTTCAAGTAATTTTTGGAACATATTCACATACAAGTTTGTATGAACATCCCACAATTTGTAAGAAACTTGTGCTTTGACAGATGCAAGAATAATCACCAAATTGAGCGAGTTTTTAGTTTTATTGACGTCTGACATTTTTTGTTCTATTGACATTTTTAGTTTGGTGACGAAGTTTCACATTTGGCTAGTATGCATGCATTTTAAATTAGCATCACAATATGTATCAACCGTGACCAATGTAGGTCACCACTCGTCAAACAGCAAAGGAAATTCAGTAGGTTTTGAGGAATAAGAAGACTGCAATAACCAACTCTTCAGTTATTTTCAAGGAACAGTAGAAAGATATTTTTACCTGTAATTTATTGCTGGTTGAAAGATATTTTTTAATTCCAGAGTAAACTGAAAAGTCCAAACTATTGGGCCAGCTTGTTCCATGTTAGCCTTAGATTTTAGCTCAACTGACGCACAATTTATTTATCGATGAGTGGTGAGAGCTCAGCCTGGTTGCTGGAGGTTTGCGGATCTGGTCGAACCCCTGGAAAGGGGACCTTGGCAAAGTCCCCGCCAGGGCTGCCGGCTAGGGTGGCGTGAGAGGATACCATGCTCCTTCAGCGGCTATGGGATGTATTCTGGCTAATTCTGGACAATCTTTCGGCCCCGACGATGAACGGAGGTTTCCCGGATCGAATCCCCGGGCTGGCACCTCCCTTTCTCAGATTTCTTCTTCTCTAAAAAAACTCTAATAATGTTCAAAATTGAGCCGGTTCAGCCATACAAGCATTAATTGCTTCGGCTGACATAAGGCTCGTCAAAATTAACTTAAAAAAAAACAAAAAACTGTTGTTTGATGAAAGGTATTTTTACCTGTCTGTCAACTGTTAGTCTTAGGTTTGAGCCGACCCAGGATTTATTTACTGATGCATGTTATGCTATTTTAAGCTAAAGCATTTTGTGCTTAGAGTTTCTTTTGACACTCCGGTTTGAAGCTTTTTTTTTTTTTTACTTGCAAAGTAAAACGTAAACAGCGTAAACTATTTGGTCTGTTTGTTCCAAGCTACCCTTGGCTAGAGTAGCCTACGAGATGACACAGAATATTGTCTGACACTATTTCTCCTGCATTGTAGATTGTAATTTAAGCCAAAGGATTTTAACAGCCGGTTCCATGTTAGCTGCAAATACGAGCAACAGAGATTGGATTTATTTAATGACATTGTTTTGAAACTTACTTTGTTAAACTGTTACATTTGTCCGTTTGTTCCATTAGTTTTCCACACAGAACTGAACATATGTTTCGCTGCACATTAAATGTAAAAGCCACAACTATTAGTCAAGCCAGCTTTATGCCAGCCATCAGTTAGTTTGTTCGTTATCCCAAAGATATTGCTGTGTTACGTTAAGTTTTCATGATATGTTAACCTTAGAAGGCTTTCGTCAAGTTGCCTTAGCAATGGATAGCTAGCCTGCGCGTGCTACAATTTTATTTTCAAACTACAGTATACATATGCCTGGTGGCAATGTTAGGCTGAAATGTACCTTGCAAATAGTCTAAGGTACAACATCAAGTAGAACACTGATGCCTAAAGTGTACATACAGTCCTATTTTCCGAGTTGAGCTCATCACGAACTGCAATAGTCAATGTGAAACTGACTTACCACACAATTATACTTA
>JAHWFP010149716.1:12715-27780 GCA_023313725.1 Lithobius niger
TGGTATCTATTAAGTAGTTGGAACGTATCTAGGGTAGCGGGTGTTTTATAGGTTTGCTTATACATTATCTCCACCAAAGGACTTAAGGCACATATCAGTGAAAATCATCGTAGAGTTCAATATGTTTAAATGCACATAGGTAATTTCGTACTTTGAAGGATTCACATGCACAGTGATTAAACAGAGTGGTTGTAGTCTCAGTATGGCCATCTTCCTTCATGTCGGTGAAATTTCTCAGACACAGAAAATAAATGACATAGATCTTGTTTGCTTCACTGTACTTGGATTTACTGACGATTTTTACAAGAATTGCAATGAATTTTCCATAAACTTTAATGAAATTCTTGTCAATGTGTATGTCTGCTACAATATGACCAGGCGCGTAATTTGGGCTAAGTAAAAAGAAAAACACTAGCAAACCAACAGGAGTTCGAGTAATTTAGGGAGACAGGTCAATTGAATCACAGTTTATGTTGAGATACATGTGTGTTCAGTGCAATCAGTTCTTTAGTAGCTTCCATAATAAATCCAATAGCTGAGGACAAAGATGCAAAAAATTATAGGAAACACTAGACGAGCTACTTCGTCAATAGAAAGTTTCTTTATCAAAGGCTTCTTCAGTTGAGATCTCGAGACAGTTCCATTGTTCGTCAGTTGTGGGGCAACCTGCTGAAACAGAAACGGGAAGTGTTTTGTATAATTTTCTAAGATAAAAACAACACCATAAAAACTTGAATAATGTATTAATGGATGTTTTAGATACTACACAACTTTGTGTAAATATTTAGTTCATAAAATCAAAACAACTAAACAAGGTTTTTATCACTCAGTTATCATAAAATCTCGACACACGCTAGTGTGTCGCGCCAAGTTAGGCAACAAACACCACATCGATTCAATTGTCGAGGTTGTAAACCATTGTAGCGCAACGCCATAGCGTCAGTGTCTTATATCTTGAAGCATAGTTGAGCACATTTCAGCTACTTGGGGAAAAATAATAATGCGTTACAAAAGCTTAAATTGTGTTTAAATCTAGAGCAATAACCCACCTGACAAAACTCGTGTAGGAGTGTCAGCTAAGCTGCTTTCAATGCAAAATCTGACCCTCAATAACGTTGAAAATGTGTTACTACTAGTTACTACCTAGCTAACTAGCTACTAGCTAGCTAGTCCGCTCATCCCCAATTAAATCCCATAGGGTGATTATTCATCGATACCAAGAAAACGGGAAGGCTTCCAGCTATGAAATTTGACGAATGGATGCAGTACAATACGAAATGCGTACCTTTTATGGTTTGGAGCCGGAGGGGGTAACGTGGATGGCGTGGGACGGCGCGTAAGTACGAAAACATTGTTATAACCAATTTTAGTATTGTCGGCATTGTCTCTCATTGGACGGCCAAAGTTCGGACAATGAGAACGTGTATACTGACGTGCTTGTCTAGACACACACTAGTGTATCACGATAACTCTAAACAACGTTGCAAAGAAATTTTATTCACGCCCAATTCACGAAAAATAAACCAACTGTAAAAACAAAGCAAAATAAACAAAGCCAAAAACTGGTAAAGAGCCCACCAAGTTGAGAGTGGTTCGGCCCTTCAAAAGAGTGATATCAACACACCAAAATTAACTAAATAAAACAAATTACAATAAAATTAAAACCAAACAAAAAACCTATATAGAGGTGCCTAAATAAACAATTATTTACTATTAGTACTAGCAAGAATTTATAGGGGTTTACCCTAGGAGGTTTAACCCCTATAAATTCTTGGTACTAGTATTCAACACTCTTTGTTTATACGGAAGTCTTTTCTGATCGCATAAAGTACTATTAAGATCAGTCCCTTATGAATGTTAACTTATGCTACCAAGTAAATTATGTTACTTATTAAGTATTTGCCGTGGGTTGCGTAAGAATAAAGGGATGCACGTTAGATGATGGTTACACAACAATACGAGCATCCACGAGCTAATGGGGTTTTCGTTCATAACCCAAAATAAAATGCATCGTGTTTTAGTAACAGCGACCTTCAAGTTGTGAATGGTTCGGCCTATAGGCAAAAGTAGTAGCAAATTGTTGAAAACCAATTTCTTGTTGACGTGGCACTTTATTACACATCTACACATTGTCACGGTGTTATTTGAGGTGTGGCATTTTTGCTTCAGCGCTAATGCTCGTGGTGTTTTTTTCTGTCCAGTGTTTTTACTAAACGGCATTTTTACTTACTGTGTTGTTCCTGTGGCATATTGCTGCATGGTGTCATTCCTGCGGCATTTTGGAGGCGTTTTGTGTTTAATATGTTAGTCTCTAAAGCCACTATTCCTTATATGGATGAATTTTCGAATTGATTCCGCAGCTATCGTTTACAGTTTAAAGATCTGGAAATAAATCACCAATTGTTTGTACCACAATTTGAGGGAATTTCTGGACAGTGTGCAAATACAGGCCAGCGGTAAACCTTGTAGATTTTTGAACAATGTTAGTACAACATTAAACAAGTTCCGACTCAAGTTAAATCGAATGACGCCTGGAACAACTCATTCGCAGCAGGTCGTTGTCGTATTTTGATTTCCTCCAATATTTCATCCAGATTTGCAGACCTATTTTTTTGTAACATGTGCATGAAGAAAACATTAAAAAACAACAACAAAATATAAAGGCCAACTAGATTACTTACTATCTTTTCTGGAACTACCACGCCACCATTGCCGTGTCTTGCTACGAAGTTAGCAACAGCAAATTCAACAATAGAGCCAAAAACCATAAAAATGCAGGCAAACATCCAGATATCAAGGGCCTTAATATAAGCAACTGGAGGAAGGTTTTTCTGGGTTGAAGAAAACTGTGTTGCTAAGGTAAGGAGGGATGTCAAGCCCAGGCCAATTCTAGCGGGCGTTGCGTTCGGGTCCAGCCAAAAGGATATCCAAGTTAAAATGACGATGAGGGAACTTGGTATATAGGTAAGCATTACGTGGTGGGCAAGGTTACGACGAAAGTAAAATCTGTATTCGATGCAAGAATAATCTATCTCAAAAAAATAAAAAAATACAATAATCAACATAAGCAGAATGTGTATAGAATTTACGGGCTTCAATGGCTTACATTACAAACACTGTAAAACCACATTCATATAAGGTTGGCTGAAAATTTGTAACAAACTTACGTAAATGTGTAATATGAATTAAAGTCTCGTTAATGGTAAACAAACATTTATTTGCACCACTGAGAAGAGGTAACTAGTTATATAATGTGGAATAGTCTATGTAGCCAATGACTAATAATTCCTATGATATTTATATGTGTGTTACATTAAACAATATCAGCTGTATTCTAACGATTTAAAAATAACCACAACGACCTCACTATTTTTATGGTAGAATGTTGGATAGTGGAGCAGTTATCAGGGACATTGCTAGTGGGATGCAAGAAAGACTGAAGAGGGAGTAAAAAAAGCTTACACAAATTCAATTTTCTTTTTAAAAAATTCGATGTTTTTTATCACATTCATTTTAGTTTAGGGAGTTTTGGACACTATTTTAGAGGAAACTCCATTCGCTGTGCAGAAAAGTGTCACTTCGCCAGTTCGTCCCCCTCCCACAGTTCATGACATTTATGTACTGGTATTTTTAGAACCACAAACATAAAAAAATTTTTTTTTTACTTTAGTGAGAAGGTCGGATCAACAAACTAATTTGAAGAAGCAGATAGTCACCAGTTATGACTGATGTCCGACTAGTAAGGTGAATGTCATGGATTCATGCAACAGTCAAGCCATTTATCTTTTGTTTTCTCTCACAGTCCGTCCCAAGTGCTTCCATAATATGCAGTTATTCAGACTAAATGTGAAATACAGTCGTGAAATGGTGGACACCAGAAGTAAAGTGGATGGTAACCGAGTTAAAGTAATCTGCATTCATTATGTAGGTGGAACTCATTTCCCTTAGATTTATTCCACTGTGGTGGGCAGTCAGAAAGCAAATGTTGGTTGAATTCCGAATTAGCAACATTCCAACTGCAGTTGCAAAGAGTTTTGTATGCTGTTTATCGAAATGCACCTCCTGTAAACAAAGGAATTGTGGACTGAGTTTCAAGGGAAGTTTATATACCGGTTAGCACGTATTATTTACATATTTCAAAAATTGTGCCAATCTATATAACTAAGATCGAAATATTTGTTTGTGTGTGTCGCAGTGAGAATGTCGATAATCCGTATTCAACTGACATCCGTGGTGGGAATCTCGATAATCTTTCTCAAACTCAATTAATTTGTGGTTGATTGGTTGCAATCAATTTCCGAAAATTAAATATCTGCCTTTTATGTGTTGTGGTTTTTGTCTTCCGGGGACAACTGGACTTTGGTATCTCGATAATCTTTAACCTGCTGAAGTCTGCAGTTGGAATCTCGATAATCTTAATTCTTTTGTTTGTTTGTGTGTCTTTCGTATGAATTGTCTATATAAGTAATGATTCGAACTGTGTTTTCAACAAAGATGAGCAGTACTAATGAATACATGTTTTTTTCTAGTGAAAATGCTTTCATGCAAACAGGATCGAGGCCCTGGAGCTAACTAAATCTAATGAAAGCTCAGGCGACTGCTAACTGGATATCACAGTATATTCATGCAAGCGGGAAATCACAGCAAAGCTTTATAAAAGCGGCCATACTAGGCTGCCCTGGTCTAATTCTGCCCTCTTTATTACCACTGAAAAAAGGTGCAGGTAAACTAATCCTAATTCCACTGTGTTTTCCTGCAATTCGGAATACGATTCTGAATTAAAAATTGTGTGTTCGAAATGGAGTATCAGTACTGCATCTAGTGTGGTCAAATTGGGGCATCAGTGATGTATCTTACACAGGGCCAGTTTTTAAACTGGTTGACTGCTTTGAAACCCTTTGCCTTGTGATTTGTCATTTAGATTAAACTTCTCGATTACTTTTAAGGAAAATACTTGCATTTGTCTGATCCGTCTCTACGCAAGCATGGCCCCGATGAATGACGATCGACAACGAACTGGATGGGATCAGAACCGCTGCGAAATTTATAAATTTGTGTAATGTCTTGAAGTACTACACTGCTTTTGTAAGACAATGCTAGAACAAAAATATAAAAATTATAATTATGGCTACGTCAATAATAAACGATTTTTTGCTAAGTTAAAAGGTCACCAATGAAATAAGGAAAAATTAAAGAAAATAGGTTTGCAGAAAATGGATGTTGCCAAAATACGGGGTTGTGGGTGACGTTTCAACTGTAATGAAGGAGCTGTAACACAAGTTGGATAGGGTCTGTAAGAGTCAAGGCCAACTGTAATAGTAACTGCATTCCACGCTCCTCTCTGGGCCTGGTCAGCTTATTGTTCTTCTTGGTATTAGTTAGTGACAGCCACGATAGGAGTCATCCAGTACCATACGGCATGAGAAACCAAATGGAATTGGTATCTGAACAAACAGTATGTGAGGAAAATTTTAGTTAACTCAGCTACCTGCTAAACTTTAATCGGGCGCATACTGAGTGCATTCACTTAGTCCAGATATAAATTGCCTAGTGTTCCGTTGGGTGCTCAGGCCGTATGGCACTGGACGACACCTAGCATGTCTATCACTAACTGATATCGAAAAGCAGCTAGCTGACCGGCCTACAGAAGAGCGAGGAAGGAAGATAATATCCCTGTTCGCCTTGATAAGGGCGCGTTTAAGCAAGAGACTTTCTCGCTCGCTGAACGCTATTTGCTAGGCAACCGTTATTTACTTACGATTAATTTTCCGTTTCTGTTAAATGAATGCGGTAATAGGCGGCAAATTGAATGTATTATAAATAACAACACGGATAAAGAACAAAGTGCAACAGTCAATTTAATTATTTGTACAACATTGTTGCCACGTCACGCTATTTTCAAAATTTCCTAATTTGAAAAATCACCTTCTAGCAGTGATCAAACGACGGCAAAATAAATAGCTATTCGCAGCGAGAATTCAAAATCCAACATAGCGTCCATTTCGGGGTTGTCGAATCGAAGACAAATCATCGCTTACCGGCATTCAGAAATCTTTCCGTCGTCTTGTACAGCAGTAAAAATTGTTTTCTAGTTGTCATAAATCGACGCTGTCATGTTGCACATTTCGTACATCGTGTGGCGAGGCAAGAGGAGGAGATTTGCGTCCGCGTTGTTGCCATGGTTACTATACGTATAGACAACTTGAAAGCCACATTCTTCGGTTAAGGTGAGAAGCAGCCAACAGATTTAGTATTAACCCAATGAAAGCTAGTAAGCGAGAAATTTGTCGTTACATAAACGAGCCCTAAGAGTTGTACTGTTTCCCTTCATTCACACAAGGTATACAGTATTATCATGTTGGCACTCTGCTTGCTTGACCACATGTATTAGGCATATGTTTCTGCGATTAGGCCTTTGATAGAGCCATTAGGCAAAAATTTGCATTCGCAAAGAAGTATGAAGCAATATTTACAATAATAATAATAACATTTTACTGACTTACGATGCCAAATGGTTTCTGGTAGGACAAACAAGGCAGCTTACACCAGTCCAACAAGTTAAATGGTATGAGGAGGTAAAAGACTAAAACATGACTAATACAAATTTTAAAAATAGTCATGTCTGCCAACTAAGAAATCCGACAACCAGTTCAGCAGACAGCCCCTAAAGCCATAATGTTTCAATTTTGCAATCAACTTTGTGTGAACGACCGAACGACCAATTGAGTCAATTGGTAGACCGGCATCCACAGAGCAAGTCCACCATTGTAAATAAACGTGCAATTGGAGGCAAGTGGATCGTCCAGGAATGAAACCAAATTGGACAGGTGAAACGATATTGTTCCACAATATAAATTATTTAAACATAGGTACCTGTACCCACATGGGATTTACGTACCTGGGATTGCCAAATTAGGCCTCGTATGTAAACTATGTAATTGTACTACTAGGAAAAGTAGTGACCAGAAACCTACAAGTGATACCTCTGATACCTCTGTCTCACCTACTAGATGAGACAGGCTAAACTCTGAATTCTATCCCTTTAGGGTGTTCCTCCTGTCCCAAACTTTTCTAAACCTAGCCAATTACGAGTTGTAATATCAACACGGGCAATTAGGATGTCATTTTATCTTAACATCCTCTGTATGCTTTTATATTTACGATTGGCTGTCCTAGTAATCTCTCTCTAGCATGTTGCAATAGGTGGTATCTCCTGTATTAATCCTTACTAAACCTACCGACTAGTAGCCCAAGTCATGTTTGGATAGCTGGGAATGCTGGTGCTAATGCAACAAGAAAGGAGCCTTTTCTGGTTCTGTGGAAAGGTATCTCAGCCTTTTTTCCTTGGACACCTTTCCAACGCTATGTATGAGATTACATACTCGTTGGCAGACCTTGTGGGACAAACGGGACAAATAAATAGACATAAATCACTGTAAATAATATTAAGGAAAATTTGGAAACAGGACGGCAGTAAGTTGTGGCCTATTAAACACACTGTCCAGGCATGGCACTCGACTTGTCGCCGCATTCTCCGAGAAGAGATGGTGTTGGCACCTTTGCATATTGGTCACACCAACCTAACACATTCCCTCCTAAATGTCATTGGTGTCACTGATCAATTACCGTCCATTATATACTTGCAGACTGTCACCATCTTGATGGTATTTACCGTTTTTGTCTTTTGCGAGCCTTAGCACGTCAATTTGGGATTGAGGCTGTCCTCCTCTCATGTTTTTTTTTTATTATGGCAGGAAGTACAGTGTTATGTGACAAGATATAGATGCAGGTTTTTGAACACCTCAGACCACACCACAACCACTACACTGCGACTGAGGTTGGCACTAAGTCCTAGCTGCTGACGCACAATCAAGCCTCAATCTCTCTTGCCAACATTGGTTGTAATATTAATAAGACAAATACAGATTTTATGTTGGCATCTTACGTAGGATGCAATATTTGCGATTGACTGACCAGTAATCTTCATATCTTAATATGCGGTTCCTCCTTTACCAAATGTTCGTAAACATACCAACCGTGTTTGTAATAGGAATACGGGAAATGAAGATGTCATTTTATCTCAGCGTCTTACGAAGGCTGCAATATTTGCGATTGAGTGACCTAATAATCTTTTCTAGCGTATTTCTGTAGGCGGTACCTCCTTTCCCAGACATTTCTAAACCTAGGAACCTTGGTTGTAATAGTAATACGGGAAATGAAGGTGGTTATGTTATTTCGGCATCTTACGTAGCCTGCAATGTTAGTGCTTAACTGACCTTGTAATCATTTTCTAGCATATTTTTTATAGGCGATTTCAAATTCTCCAAACTTTCCTAAACCAAGCAACCCTGGCTGCAATACTAATACTATTAATATTCAATCGTAGAATTTGGGATCGGTCGAACTAGTAATTGCTACCTAGCTTTTATAGGTCGCTCCTCGTCCCAAACTTTTACAAACCTAGTCAACCTTTGGTTGTACAGGCTATTGTAATACGGGAAATGAAGATGGTTATGTGATGTTGGGTTGTTACGTAGGCTGTAATATTTTTGATTGCATGAACTAGTAATCTATACGTAGCATGTATTTGTAGGCGGTCCCTCTTGTTCAAAACATGCCCGAACCTGGTTAGCTCTTGGTCGTATTATTATAATATGGAAAATAACGATGGTCATGTTACTAGTCACATTATATAGGGTGATATATTTTCTAGATGGCATAGAGATAGGATTATTCTTTATCTCTTTCACTGTAGTTCTGTTTACGATCACGCACTTGTTCTAATTTTTCATGTTGAGAAATTATTAATCTGCTTATTTCAGTGTTTTTAGCTTTCAGAGTAGAAGAAAATGTACGAATCAGTTCAAATATATGCTCACTTAGTGCTTAAAGGAAGACGGCGAGGAAAGAGGGTTATAAACCTGATAAACACGCATAATGTGTGGATACTAAAATTAGTGACAAGGTGTTATAGACACCCGGTGACACACATTCTTAGCTCGTTTCAATGTCGACTAACATACAGGTATTGTCCACCAAAAACTGACGACCCAACAGTTTCTTAGTCCAACTTGTCTAGTTAGCACCCCTCAGAACCAAGATAGGGCAGATATCAAATCTAAAGAAACTGGAAGATTGCTGTCCTCTCCTGGTGCTGAGGGTTGCTAACTAGAAAATTTAGACTTACAAAATGTTGGGTCGTCAGTTTTTTGTTACCACCCTGTATAGCCATCAAGTCCACTACTCAGTATTCTGTATCTATACACTAAATGGTACGATTATTACTGGGTGTAACTTCTTTAGCTATACTTACCTAAAATTACTTTCCACTCGGTCGTAGCAAACAGACATAGAAAAATGAATCTCCATTCGTATAATTGAGTCGTGTGCACCAAAGCCAAATAGTCACAGATAAGTTCATTCTCTTTTGCCCGAATAACAACTTTATAACACATTAAGCTAATTTAAACAAGTCATGCTAGCGTAAGCTTTACCTTGAATTTCTACAGCACAACTTTGCGTGTCCATTGGATATAGGGATAGGTCAAAGTGACAGTGAAAATTTTCTACCTTTCTGTAAAAATAAACTTGTATTAGATTGTCTTATGACATTAAACGAAAGATTTATGAAAGGTGGGTGCATAACATATGAATAAATAAATTGCTTGGTACCACCTCAGCTGTAAAAGAAAAACAGGAAGGTTGGTAAACAGAGGAATTCACTTACCATTGCAAGGTATCTCAGTTGTCGGAGGTTGTGTTTGGGTTCATTTATTTTATATGGGCGTGTTTACAAAACCCTAGTCCAATTTACAAAACGTTGTCCTACTTATTTTAATAATCAAACTAACAATTGAGTTTTAAGCTTGTATTATGGGTATTAGTCCTTTATGAATAAATTAATTTGCACAATTAATTTTTCTGTGTTTAATCTATACACTTGCTAACCAGATACCTAAAACTGATGTTTTATGAATTATCTTTTATTATTGCCTTTTGCGCAATTCCTCCTTTCTCTGTGTGACTTTATAGGATTAATAATACCTTTGATAATGTGAGTTATGCCCCTTTTCTTCTTTTGCGAGGAAGGGGGTGTGTGAGGAATTTGTGCCTCCTTCAGCCATTTCTTTGACTTTCGACTCCCTCTTAATTCCGTAGGGTCATTATGTCTTTTTCATTTCCCTTTTGCAATTTAACATCTTTACAGCCACAACAATGTACGTCCATAACTACTGCTGTGAAAGATAGCTCGTAAACAATAGGTCATTTTTTTGGCCGAAGCGATCCTTCGATAACATCTTGTATTGTTGTATTGTATTGTTGTCATGACGTTGTGTCTATTACACTGTCTTCCCCCGGTTGTTACGAAGTTGCTCTGTTTTCACCAATCATTGTTACTTTGCTTATTTACTCCTCTCGTTGCCTTTATGCAAGTCTCGCCAGACAATCCAATTGTTAAATAAACCTTTCGCTAAGTCGACCCTCTACTTTGTACCCCTTCTCTCACTCTTCTTCTGACTCTCCTTTACCACAGACGGGGAAGTTTATCCTCTAATGCTTTTCAGATTTCGGCAATTGTTAAACGTAATCCGCCATTTTTGATCGTTGCAGTTAGGCCTTTCAACTTCTTCACACTTAACTCCAGGATGGCAAGTTGGTCTTATTCATTCTCCAGTCAATACTGAATACCAGAATTAAAGGACTATGGGCGAGTCATCGTGTGCACCAACTGTAAAATTATTCTCCTTAAACAATCTTTTCCGTTTCTTGTGAATAGGGAGCTAAGGTTGGCCAATGAATGAATTGGAGGTGGAGTATCATTCGGCTCTGACTTTAGAGCCGTTTTTCAGTGAGCTTTGCCTAAGAGTTGTGTCGTTGCAAATCAGCAACAATGATATATGAAGCACGTTTTTTAATATAATGTACTAGCATCAAACCCGGCTTCTCCCGGGTTTTGTTTCGCCCGTGGTTGATTCCCAGTTTTCGGTCGGTGTTTCTTGAAAACTGTCTATGACAGGCAATTTTTCTTCATGTCTGTTTCCCATTTCCTCCAATCTTCTTCCTTCCCTATTCCCTCTTTCGTCCCATCATCTCCCTGCTCTCACCTTTCGCTCTCCCTACCCTTTCCTCCCTATCCAGCCCTCTACTTCTATTCCTCCCCTTTTCCATAGGTAGTCGACAAGAAATTTTCTTCCTGGAATCTTCCCCTTTTCCTGCCGTCCTCTTTCTCCCGTGTCCCGTCCAGTCCTGTAGGTTCAGTAATGCATAATCATATGATTATCGGTAATAGACTCATTCCTCCCACCACAATCTCTTTAATTTCTAAAGGGCAAGGCTAACAGACGCACTGCCCCACACATAGGCTATCCCCGTTCACTCCCCCCCCCCCCCCACCTCCCAGTTTATCGATTTGGCTTGAGCGATCCATGCTGGTTAAAAAATAACTTACCTTCGTTCATGACGTCATTTAAGACTTGCTGATGAGATGACCGTACAGAGCAAAAAATGTGCCAATTTCAACCTTTCATGGCAACTACGTACTGTTTCAACTTCTGGCCTTAGAAATGACACGCCGCCCATTTTCATTGTATGAGTGTTTCTTGTCTTCGTTTTTGCTATGAGACTTTGCCTTATAATGTAAGAAGATTGTTCCGTGTAAAATGAAATGTAATAAATCAGTTCACTTGCAAAATCCTACGAATCAACTTCTCTTCTAACATGCCAATGATTTCTGATAATTCCAAGGTTAATTCCTTTACGCTGATTTGGGCAAGAAATTTAGGAAAGTCACAGAGGCTTGCTTTACGATGTGAGTAACCGGTTCAAGTGTGTGTTGAGCGGCATATATTTATAATTTTGCAGTTATTTGTGGTAATTTGCGTTTTACTTGGTATCTTCCGTAATTAGGGTTACATAAAGGTTAGCCTTCGATAGATTGATTGTGAACTGGTTTTTGCAGAAACTTGGTGTTTATATTTTGCTTTCTTCGAAATAACAGCTAGTATTGCAGAGAGTTATATCACGTTCTGGGGTGAATTCAAGTGAAAAAGCTAACAACTCAATGTAAAGTTAGTTTAGAAACCTTTTCTCAATGTTTTAAAAGCGTCAAGCTTTGCAGCAGTGTTTAAAGCGCGTTCGTTTATTGCATGTGGTCAATTGTAGTCGTCTTGATATTTTTATTCTTGCCTCTCATGGAGTTAATTTCGCAACACCGTCTTGTATGCTGTTGTAATGTTCAAAGGTGATTTGAGTAGAAGTAAAGCCAGAGAAAAGGAAAACATAGATGTCAAGCTGATTCAAGTCTGGATAGAATGATGCACCTCCTTGAATAAATATACTCAGTTTATTAAAATACTGCTGCTCTTTCTTTGTGCGGATAGAAACGGTGATGCCTCTTCTAACCAAGAGGTCCTTGGCTAGGATCGTAGGTCAAGTTCTGAAGCCTATAAAAAATTTATTTATTTGTTAGTAACTTCCAGGGCATTAAAATTCTTGGTATCTAAGCCTACCACTACTTGAAGGCCAACAGCTTATAGTGCAGTGTGTCGCAAATCTTGTACTTGCATGTTTGCTGGGTCCAATGGTTAATCTTAGTCTTGTGTATCTATTCTTACATAGGTGGACATTATCTATGCTCTTGTGATTTAATTTCCGGTTCCTACCGCTAGAACTTTCTAGAAGCTTCCATTTCCCATAATACCCTGGCTATTTCGCGGTTGTCAGGGGTTACCGAAACGTATTTAAGCACGGGGGCCAGCATGGAACATTAGAAAGCCTTCGGGCCAGCCAACAGGCTGGTCCTCTTCTAGCCCTGCTAGGTGGGGGGGGGGGATTGAGGCTTAATGGCGCGTCGACAACTTGGTCATTAGCGCCAACCTCAGTCACAGTGCAGTGGTCCGGGTTGCCACTGCACCACACATTACAGAGATGTTATTCAAACCCCTAATCTAAATCTTGTCATACATCTGTACCTCCTGCAAAAATTGAAAAACACCGGACAGGAGGACAGACTTATCGCCCAACTGACGCGCAATATCATGCGGAAGATGGAACCGACGACGAACACCATCAAGATGGCGACAATCAACAAGTAAGTGCCGGACCGTAAGTGGCCGTCGACACCAAGAACATTCAGGAGGGCCAACCCCCCGCAAAAGGAAACAGTGAGTAAGCCGGGTGTGACCAATTCGCAAACGGGCCAACACAACCTCCTCACGGCGACTGCGGCGACACGCCGAGTGCCACTCCTCGACAGTGCATTTAATGGCCCGTAACTTATTACCGTCTTGTCTGTCCCACAAGGTTTGCCAAAAAGCGTGTAACCTCAGACGCAGAGTTGGAAAGGCATCTGAGGGAACAAGGCTGAGATCCCTACCGAGAGGGCCAGAAAGGGCCCCTTTCGCAGCAGAATCAGCTTGTTCATTCCCTGCTATCCCAACATGGCCCGGGATCCAGCAGAAAAGCACGGTTTTCCGCTGGCCAGGCAAGCGGGAAAGCAAAGCTTGGACACGTTGTGTCAAGGGGTTCCGAGGATTGTAATTCGCCAAGGACTCCAGGGCACTCATGGAATCACTAAAGACAATGAAATGCGTGCCCTGAAGGTCAAGGATCCATTCCACCGCCAAACCAAGAGCCAAAAGCTCTGCAGAGAACACAGAATAGCCTGATGGAAGGCGATGGGCAACCGTTACACCCTTACACACACAAGCACACGCCACGCCAACGTCGGACCCATCAGTAAACAGGCGCTGATAACCGGCGTACTGAGAACTCAGCCGCCGGAACTACTGTAAGTACCTTGCTGGTAGAGTGGAACCCTTCGGGAGGGACGCCAGAGCAAAAATGAAACTGCCACCTGGGACAAGCCAAGGGGCAACTGGCATTCTCTCAAGCCTCAAGACGCAGGGCATTTCAAAGGCTATCTCGTGACAGGACTGCTGGAGCCTATCGTGGAAATCACCCTTACCCACCCTGCGTCTACCGACTCGCAAGTCTGGCCCAAAAACCATGGACCAAGCAGGACTGGATTGCACAGCACGCAAACGCACAGCATACTGAATGGCAAGCTGTCGCCGACGAATGGCCAAAGGTGGCTCCGAGGCCTCAGCATAGAGGCTGACCACTGGAGAAGTTCGAAAAGCCCCAGTCGCCACACGCAGGCCACTGTGATGCACTGTGTCCAACATCTGGAGAGTGGAGTCACTAGCCGAATCATAGACCATACACGCATAATCAAGTTTGCTGCGGACAAGAGCTCAGTAGAGGCGCAACATGGCAGCGCGATCGGCACCCCATGAAGTGCCCGACAGGACCCGCAAGATGTTAAGCGCCCGCAAAGCCTTGTCTTTAAGCTGGCGTAAGTGTGGAAGCCAAGACAACCTGGAATCGAACACCAGACCCAGGAAACGTGCCTGTGGGACAACAGGAATTTGTGCCTGTCCCAAGTACAGGCAAGGATCCGGGTGCAGTGTTCGTTGGCGGCAAAAGTGGATGCACACAGTCTTGTCCGGAGAAAACCGGAAACCATTACTTACCGCCCAGGTCTGGACTTTGTTAATTGCCAGCTGTAGCTGCCGCTCGCAGGTCTGCATGCGAGCTGCCCGAAAGCGCAGGCCGAAGTCATCGACAAACAATGACTGGGGAACAGCAGCTTGCTGAGCAATGGGGTTGATCCCTATAGCAAACAAGACGACACTAAGAACACCACCTTGAGGCACACCATTCTCCAAGACAAACGGGCGGGAAAGAGTCGCCCCGACACGAACGCGAAAAGAACGGCCTGAGAGGTAAGCAGAAAGCAACAGTGGCATCTGTCCCCTCAAGCCATAGTTATAGAGATTACGGAGAATCCCATAACGCCACGTCGTATCATACGCCTTCTCCAAGTCAAAGAAAACCTGAACCAGATGATGACGCAGGCGAAAAGCCTCCCTCACATCTGATTCAAGGGCAACTAGATGATCGATAGTTGACCGAAACCGTCGAAAGCCACACTGGGACACAGATAAGAATCCCCGCGATTCAAACACCCACACCAACCGCTCACTGACCATCCGTTCCATAAG
>JAHWFP010149716.1:32780-44984 GCA_023313725.1 Lithobius niger
GGTGTTCGAATTGTACTATTTCTGTTCTTTTGGTTTGGATTGGATTTTCGATTTTCCATATTGTCATTCCTCACGCTCTGCTGCGTGTGGTATGGTTTAGGAAAATGTAAGTACTGGAACTAAGTATCTAGAAACAGAGAAGCCAAAAGACACCACCAGGGGAAAGTGAATAAGACCCTGACCACGCTAAATAGTCGCCACTTCTTCTTGTGCTTTCAGCGCAAAGAGCGGGGGGGGGGGGGAATTGAGGCTTAATGGCGCGTCGACAACTTGGTCATTAGCGCCAACCTCAGTCACAGTGCAGTGGTCCGGGTTGCCACTGCACCACACATTACAGATATGTTATTCAAACCCCTAAGAGGTAACTCTACTCTTCCTACTTTTACATTTTTTAAATTCTCTTTTTAAAACTGTTAGAAAATTGTTGTTTTCACTTAGGCAGCTTTGCCTGCTTTCTACTGTGTGTACCTTTATGCAATTTTAAGTGTATTGCGTCAACACAACCCGACGTTTCCACATAACTCCAGCTCATTTTCAACGGAATAAAAGCACAATGCACTTAAAGTTGCATAAAGGTACAAACTGATAACAGAAGCAGGAAAAACTGCCTAAGTAAAATCAATAATTCGAACAGTTTTAAAATCTTAAAAATTTTCAAAGAAGGAAGAGGGATGTAGCCTGAGTTCAAACTTCCCGCAGAGCTCAAAGGAAACACCATGTACTAAATTCCTTGTGAAAACAATTCACGCAGCACCATTTATATTGGACACGATGATTGAATAATTGAGATCCCACGAATCGAACTTCAAACTGCGTGACAGCAACAAGTAATTAGTCCAGCATTTAAAAAATGGCCCACAAACCCAATATGTCAAACACTATGATAGACACTATGATACACCACAAACCAGCAATAAAAACGTAATACAATTTTCGAGAAACTTAAATGTTTCCCTTGTTGACAATACAAACATGTACAATAAGAAATGAGTTCAAGAATTCAACACTATTACCCCCAAAACGAAAAATACTCACAATATATTAAAAAGACAATAAAAATGAAGAACTGGCTACAGCTTGGCGTTCTTATGCCCACCATAATGGACGTATCGAACTGCATCTCTGGTCTTTAAATTTTACAAATCCATCAAATTCGTACAAGGCGTAACGTTTAAAATCTGTGCATCGCTTTGCAAGACCCACATGTTCATAATCATCTACTTCCTAATGGCAACAAATCTTAAGAGTACTTAGCACACCTCAGAGAGTTCTCTGTTACTAGATTTCGACACTAGAATACCATAGAAATTACTGCTGACACCACCAGGGGAAAGTGAATAAGACCCTGACCACGCCCAATAGTCGCCACTTCTTGTGATTTCTGCACAACGAGGTAACACTCTTCTTCCTGCTTTTACATTTTTGAAATTATCTTTTTAAAACCGTTCAAAATTGTTGTTTTGACTTAGGCAGCTTTGCCTGCTCTCTGCTGTCTGTTTGTGCCATTGTGTAATTTTAAGTGTATTGTGTTTATAATTCCCTTCACAATGAGCTGCAGTCAGCTCGAAACGTCGTGTTGTGTTGTCATTGTGCGCGTTTGGCTTTTCTGTTTCTAGATACTCGGTATGGTTACCACAAAACATCAGCTACTGCAAACAATTTAAAATTTGTACACACTTACGGATGCATTGAATAAAGCAAGTCAATTATGTTGGAGAATAGATCAAAAGTTTGGAACCCTGTTCACCCTAGAAACAAGGGGCTACAGCGACTATCTAGTCGCATTGGTCTTCTGTACAGTTCGTCCACTTCCAATGTTGAGGCGCACACCTCTATCATGCACTACAACAGCTATTATATAATCTAAAAACAGTAACCATCAGAATTGCCCGTTACAAATGTGTTACCTTTTAAGCTTATTTTACGTTTTAGGCATAATTGTCAGCGTTTAGGCCTAATTTACAACTTTAATTTCGTAAGTAGCAACTAACGGAGATTTGGATTGTATACAGTAAGCCTATTCATTTTTGTAACACGGTATGCCTCCGCGCACAGAGTTACAGCGTTACAACGTAATGCGCAACGTAGCCTAATATAGATCAGTGGTAGTTGGGAAGGGACAGGAGAAAATGCAGCAGCGACTCGTAGCAAATATTGACGTTGCCATGGTAGCGTGATTTTAGATCTAATTTTCATTTTTTATGCCTAATTTTTTAACGGCAGTTTTGGTTTCGTAAGTAGTAGATAGGCCTAATGGAGAATTCAGTTCGATCGTAAGCCTATTCATTCATGCAACAATGCGACAAGACTCTTTTAAACGAAGCTAAAATGGTTTTTTTTTTACGGCTGCGTTAACACAAATCTTTAGCATTTCAATTCGACGATGAAATGTTATTATTTAATTTAGTTACGTCGAAGAAGTCTATTAGCTATAAGGAGGCAATGATATTTTAATTTGCCATGTTATTTAACTAACTTTTGACACTGAATGGAACGTTGTAAACAGTGGTCGTCAATTTCTGGTACCGTTGCGAAGTTGAAAAAAGCGACGGACGGACGGACAAAGTCGTTGCAATAGTCTTCTCAGCCGGTACGGCTGTACAGAAGACTAAAAGGGAGAATTTTTTACATAAAGTGGCTGGCAATGAAATGTTTTGTTTTGAGGAGTATTCAAGCATTCAAGAGTACTAAGTTATGAAAATAATTTGAGAATAACTTTTTTTAGTAATTTTTGTTAGGTGGCATACATTAGATAACAGTGATTTTGCGAGATGGATCAAGTTGCTTCTCATACAAGTACTTCCTTCTAATATTAGTGATAAGGTGATTTTTGAGGCAGGTCACATCATCAATAATAATCAGTTGTCCTCATTAATAATCAATAGTCAATTTTAATCAGATTGTTTCCTCCCATTAATAATAACTCTGTGATTTAAATCATGCTTCTTAATGCCTTGCAATAATAGTGCAATTAAAATTAGATTAATTAGGGTACAATGATTGTCGTATGATATTTATATTAGATTTTTCTACACAGAGTAAATCAGTGATTCAAAATCGGGTAAATTTTGTTCCCAATAATAGTGTTTTCGTGAGTTGAATCAAATCGCATTCTCCCAATAATAATGACCATTATTTAGGTTTGGCTGCATGCCCAGTGACGACGTCATTCAAATCGAGCCGCTTCTTGCAAGTGATAGTATTTTGATGATTTAAATATCACTAGTTCCTCTAAATGATACGGGTTTGGAATTTAAATTAGTTTGCTACTTTTCATAGTAAATACAAATCTAGTATAGTTTACACCAGGTTATCTTCTTCCATATATTAGTGATTTCGAGATTTAAATCATGTCACTATCTAAATGCTAAAATTCGAAACATTCGGAATTCAGTTTGGAGAATGACTCATGGACTAATGGAAAATTACAAGATCTGAATAAAAGCAATATTTTTCAATTGAAGTAGAGTTAATTATTTGTTCTTACCTAACAACGTAAAAGAATGTGCGTCCTTCCAGTCTCATGTTTACAAATCCAGGCCGGTAAGTGATTCCTCTACTCCCCATTGCATTCCTGAAATTCAACATTGGCTTCCAAATTCGTGCAGCTTCTTTATCGTTAATGGTTGCACGTTTCCACCAAGGTGCTTCTTCGTTTCCTATAATGTGTAAGCGATGATCGCTCCAAAACACGACTAAGTACACATCCAGTTCAAAAGTCTGAAATGACAAAAATGGTTTCGATTTTAATGGATTGATGGGTTTCGATTTTAATTGTTAAAATTAACGCAGATTAAAATCGATGATATATAATTGAAATAAGCAAATGTACAATTGAGAAAATTGCAACTGTTTAAGTGCTGTTGTGCTTTACTCATTAAATTATTGTTAAAGCACAACAGCACTTAAACAGTTGCAATTTTCTCAATTGTACGTTTGCTTATTTCAATTAAATATGATCAATTTTAATCTGCGTAAATTGTAACAGTTCAAATTGACGTATTTATCCACGAACAGTTATAATTGGACATCAGGTTCTAACCACCAACAGTAATAATAAATTACAAACAAAACCTCAAGTGTGCCTTAAAAAAAGGGTTATGTGATTGAAGTTCTACTTTACTTGTTAAAATGTACACGGGCAAAAGTTGATCATGTTTAATTGAAATAGGCAAATGTACAATTGAGAAAATTGCATCTGTTTAAGTGCTGTTGTGCTTTACTTATTAAATTACTGTTAAAGCACAACAGCACTTAAACAGATGCAATTTTCTCAATTGAATAGTTGCTTATTTCAATCAAATATCATCAATGTTTATCCGTGTATATTTTAACAAGTAAAGTGGAACATCAATCAAATGAATAGCACAACCAGCGCTTTTATCAAATTGCTGCATGATTTATATGCTAAGTACAGGTTTTACAATATCCTAGTAAGCTATAACGGTTCGCAGCTGGTGAGTGCTGAATTCGATGGGTTTTTACAGAGATGTGACATCAGTTCCATGAGCTCCCAAAACATTGCGAAGCTGGTACGGTGTATCAAAGCAGGTTTATGCCAAGGGTTAAATATCGATTCAGCATTAGTTTTCCCTGATGCAAGCTAGATTAATTCCGCACAGTACCACGCAAATTAGTCTGTCGAAAGCTTTCCTGAAAAGAGCAGTGCA
The DNA here is from genome assembly GCA_023313725.1 of Lithobius niger. Taxonomy (NCBI): domain Eukaryota; kingdom Metazoa; phylum Arthropoda; class Chilopoda; order Lithobiomorpha; family Lithobiidae; genus Lithobius; species Lithobius niger. The sequence continues at coordinate 37,451 of JAHWFP010149716.1, forward strand.
CACGAAATTATCACCATGTTCCCCACTACAGATGACGTAACGTTGAAAAATCTACCGCGACTAAATGTGAACATACCTTCGAGGTCAGACACCCGGTTTACATGCCTGATAACAGACCCAGAAGACTCAGTGCTGTCTTCCAGAAAAGATTGCTGTTAAAACATGTGATAATGATTACCATATTAATGCATAAGGGGAGACGTGGCGTAAATCTAACCTTCAATTGTGAAAAAAACGATAAATAAATCCGTCAGTAATGAGCAAAAATGCATTGAATTGAAAGCGCGTGATGACATTACGCAGTGACGCTCAAACCCGTTATTTACAGCGCAAGATAACATATTACGTCATCACTCATCGCACCATTTCATTGCACCCAAGATGGTAATGATGCAGTCAAAATTGACAATGTCGCCCAAACATCTGGACGGCTCAAGTCCCAGACGACTTCGTTATCCCTGTGGCTGAAGGTTTCTGTCCCTTCATTACTGCACCTTGTTCTTCGCCGGCTGATGCGCATCATTCTCTTTGTGGCTGCTCTGAGAAAGCTTCTACCCCAATTGGTGCTGTTTTCGCTGATGGCTCTACCATACATGGTAAATGGAACCAGACTACTCCACTCTTGCAGGGAGGGGAAGAATGGAGTCTTGCGCAAGTAACTGGTCATGCACAAGTAATCGCGCTTGGTCAAAATGCCAATAAAACTTGATTTTGTAGTGTGATTTTCGATCTTTGCATAGGCATGTATGTTTTTACTCGCTGTTCGGTTTTGATGTTATTTTTGTTGTGGAGAGCGTGTTGTTAGAGCTGTTGGTGTGGAGGTGGTAGTTTTCGAGGGGAAAATATTTGGGGGAATTTTATGAAGGAAAAATGTTTTTACTAACGTTTGGATATTTTCTGGGGGATGTTACTAGTATCAATTAGCTCTCACCCACAAAGATCTCTAGACAGACTGTTTCGCCCTTGTTTGGGCTCGTCAGTAGAGAATACTTTGTGGATGAGAGCTAGGCTATGCTAGACCGATGTTACTAGTGTTATTAGAGTAATCGAATTTTGTTGGTGCACGTTTATTTTCTTTTTTTGTGTGTGCTTTTTTCATGGTTCAATTTTGCTTCGTTGTTATGAGGTGTCCCATTGTGTTGGCTGCCTTGTGCAGGTTTTTTTTTTATTTGTGTCTGCTTCTGTGGTCTCGCTGCACCCTATGCTCACTGACTGCTAGGGTGCTCCGTCGGTGTACGGCCTTTGTGCTGGGAACACGCTAACCAAAAAAAAAAAAAAGACTATTAGAATTACAGTCTAAAAATTTAGGGATATTAATACTGGAATCAGGGAGTATTAAATGAATTAGGAATACTATTTTTTTAATTATTGCAACACGTATATATTGTACTAATGTTGAAATTAAGATAGAAAATAATTGAATATAAAATGTGTTGTAAATAAGAGTTTTAGAATAATTTTGACATAAGGAGGTTATGGTGTCCCCTCAATTAACTCAGGGAATGTATTGTTTCTGGTATTGTTTCTAATTATGTACCAAAGTCCTGGTGGCTACTAACTGTACTCACACAATCTGGTACGGTATATAAAGCTTAGACAGCAAAGTAATGCAATCCATTAATTAACCGTTATGCTGCGTGTCAATGTCACACTTATTTCCACTTAGCTCTCTTCATTTAGGAAATAATTCACCAGATTTCTGTAGTTGAAGTAAAGTGGTTCCATTATACATGGCTGAGTGTGGTGCTATTTTGGCACTGATGTTATTAGACGGTGTTCACTCAGTTACAACATTCTACTCTTTTGCGAATTTTGCTGCCCAACCAACTACGATTTAAAGGGTAGACTTGAAATGGCCATTGTGGTTTCCCTGACATTTTCAGCTGAATAATTTGGACGAAGTTTTACAGCCTATTTCTGTTTTCTTTTTCATTTTGCTTGATAACGGTTTCGATCCAGGACCAAAACGTGTCTAAAAATGTGTTGTGCCTTTGTGCCTTTTATAATATTTCTTCGACGAAAGTGCCTTTCTTGGTTTTATTACGATGGTGTTACTCAGAAATGACCTGGAGTATGAATAAGTTTTAAGTGATGTGCAAGTGACCTTGTCATGAAATAAGTGGTTTACTTTCGGGTTACATTAAATTAAGGGGGTACCGACCCGTAAGGGCATAACCCGAACTTTCGGGTTACAATTGGGTTGCTTATCTGCCATCAGAATCATAATGCTTTTATCGGGGCTCTAGCCCCAAGCTATGCACCCACTCTAACTAATACAGGATACTAATGCCATCTACCATGAAATCTAGGGCAACAATACAAAGCTGACTCCATGAAACCTTTAATTACTTACATTTAAATGGGAGTAGAAAAGTTGGAGTATTTGTCTAGTTAAATAAACCGAAAGGAAATCCTGTGGTCCTATAGTCGAAAAACGAAGCCACTGTATTTAATGACTGGAACTCACCTGGAAAATCTGATATTTATCAGCAGTGGTAACAGAGCACGATAGCAAGTACAAAGCTTAAATGTTTTCATTCCGAAGAGGCATCTTGTGGCCTAACTGTCCTGTCGTCGTCCATCAAATTCTAGTACAGCATCAGTAGTGGTCATACCAGCTCAGCTGACGATTCATTGGAAGATGATCTTGGAACTTCTTTCAACCTGTCCTTTCTCGAACAATTCATTCAAGCTACACATACGTTTCTAGGTTGGGATTATGGATTTGGCGAGTACAGCTTACTTCCAACAAGAGCGACGTTCAACTATTTCGATAGTTTACCCCATATATCTAGCATAGCTCAGTATCAGTAATTGCTGATGACAGTGTGAAATGGTGATAGCAACTTAACATGTCTGCCAAATTCGGACAGAATGAATTTTTTTTGTAGTGAATAAATTTGGAGTCAGCTACTCACCATTTGTTCTATGGAAATGTCTCCAATTTTCCACGGTTCTATTCGAACTCTGATAATAACTGGATTATCTAACAGGTATGAAATGAACAATTAATAATTTTGGCAATAGCTGCTGTCACTTACAACGTAATTGTATTCACGCAGAAAGATTAATCTGCAAATAATCCGATCCCGCTAGTAAAAAGAATAAAAATTGTGTTAATGCTGAGCAAACGCTTGTTGTGTATTGAAAAAGACAGATGAGCAATATTCCAAACGTAGTATGCAGGTTTTTTTTTTTAATTTCAGCACAGCTAATTACCTGAACACCAACGTAAGAAAATTTTAATTACATTATTGGTTACTGTGTGTGTGAAGCCAATCCGTAACTATACTTCATCTAATTCTTAATGTGTAACTTGTGTAGCTTGTAAATTTTTGAAATGTCGGCAAATTTCCTAAAAATTCTCCAAGGCACTCATTTCAGGTTTGTCGAATCAGGAAAAACAAACCATCGAATGTTGTCATTGAGAAGTCAGTCCGTCATTTTCTACTACAGTATGAGTTGTGTGTCTTCTTGTTGCCATCAAGACACGTATCGTGCCTTGTTTTAATCACAGGAGACGATATCCAATAACATCGGTGTTTCGGTTACCAGGTACTATAGACATCTTGATAATAACATGCTCCGTTAAAGGCGAGCGAAGCATAACCAAATTTAGTGTTAACTAAATAAAAGCTAGTTAGAGACAAAATTTATTTTTGGATTAATTGTGTAAGCGCACCCAATTACTGTAGCTCAGTGAAGAATCTAATTCTAATCAGATCGTAAAAAAAAAACCATTGTAGTTCTAGACGGATTTGTTCATGAGGGTAGCGTGCGTAACTGTCAGGCTCCTTCAGAAGCAATGTGATCTATTCTGGCAAATTCTGACATTAGGTTGGTGATTATCATGAACTGTATTTTTATTCTTTCGAATATCCATGCCTTTCCTTGCCCATACAGACGAATTGTTGCTTCTCGAATGTCTATTTCAAATTTTCCGCATGCATTCTATTTGTGGTTTATGTGCATAAATCACCAAAACTGAGCATAATTTCTTTTTTTAATATTAGATAACAAAATTAATCAGACGTCATTGTAAGACACAAGAATCATCCATTAGTAATTGTTTAGTGAAATTATTCTGAAATTAATGTACAATTATAAAAATTGGCAAATAAAACCTATTTCAGTTGATAACGTTTGAACACTCATTGATACAGTACTTAAACCAGTATCCCAATTCCCAGTTTTATGAATTTTCACGATTATTATTTTTTTGCATTCGCGAGTTTCAGCGGATTTGTACCATAAAATAAGCTTTTAACTCAAAATGAATCAGTTTGATAACTTTGTCGATTAAAAAATAACCCATAATGTCTGAATGCGTGAACGTATTAGTGAGGCTCACAAAGAACACTTATATTCTGTATTAGTGCATTAAACAATGATCATTTAACACTGTGATTCCTTTGTTAATGAATCTTTGTCGGTTTGTACAGTTGAAACTTGTTTTACAATGTTTACCTTTTGATGCAGGTGAAGATTTAAGGTCATAATCCGCAGGTGTTACAATAGAAAAATTAGGAAATCCCACCTCTTCCAAGTTAACGTTTCTGGAAAACCCAAGAAAGTTACTGATTAAATCTTAATAAAGAGAATATCGCTTACCACACTAAATATCACTAAATATAGCATTTCAGTAAACAGATAGTTTTTGTGTTTTATTAGTCAACTTCTTCCCAGCTTTAGCGAAGATCGAGGAAAAATTTCCGGAGTGAAGTTGAGTGCTAAAACACATAAATTATCGATTTCCTAAAAGCACGAATAGTATATAGTTTAAAAATTTTGGTTTTCTTCCACAAAACGATTATTAGTAGATCCTTATTCATATTTTTATTTACCGGTACGAAATATTTAACCATCTGTGTTCAACTATTAAAGTTTTGAATATTAAGAGTATAATTCTGTTAGGTTTAGCTTCAGCATTCTTTGAGAAGATGAAGTTGACTGCTGAACTGTTAGCATCACTAACGTTCGCGTCAGCAGTATTTTCACTACTCCGCTGGTTTGAGGGTATTCCATGCCAGCCATGGACTGGCTTGTGATAGTGTGTTTATTCCACAGTGTTGTTACTGTTCCACTACAAAGTTTGTCAACTGTCGATGACTTCGTGTATTAGGAGGCGTATTTTTTTATGAAGTGTTTTTTTTTTTTTTTGTTCTGTCCTGTAAGTTTCATGTGAAGTGTTTAAATACGCAGTTATTGAGTAAGTACGAAACGGCCGTCACTAGCTATGTTGCTATGTTTACTGATTTGTCACTTCTCTATTTGTCCCTATGCATGTTTTGTACCAATCTATTGATTTGGGTAGATTCCAGCATGGATTGGGAGATGAAAACAGACTGTGTTTGGAATTTTAGGGCAATGTGTAGTCAATTTATTGAAAAGTCGTACAGGGCAAAAAAGAACTTCGTCTTTATTTGTAGTTAATTAATTTTTGTCAGCACAACCTTTGTCACCTCCTGCCTCTTTCCTTCGTCAAGCTAATTCCACAGGATGTGATCAATTTTGCATTGTACTCCCCTCAGTGTTAACTCACAGTAATATTTTTAGGTCTCAATTTTTTTTCTGATTCACTAAAAGCTGCCTAACTAACATTTCGCTTATTGGCATTACTCTGAAAATGGCATCTCTTTTCATCTCTTGTTTTGTTACTCTTCTACACTTAATATTAATGAAAGATTATAATGAATATTTTCTATTCATTGAAATACCTTTCTTTGACCATTTTGGCTGCTCTATTGCACTTTTACGGCTTATTCCTTTTAGCTGTCACCATCCTGCTTCTACATGTTGTAACCCAATCTTGCTAAATACATGAATGTTAAACTCGTTTTGTTTTGGTGAGGTCTCGTTGAAAATGTTGCTTTTATTCTGCTGTTAAAATTTTACCGAATTGTTTCATGACGTAAGGCGAATTTTCATTGTGTTTTGGGGATGTGGGAAGATTCATGATGTTTTTTCATCCCTTTTTCCTAGCAATGCTCGCCCCATACCAGGTTGTGTTCCATTCTAAATTTCGTTTGTGTCAGCACTTGTATTTCGTAATAAGTATGCCTTTTCGTCATTTTCCATGCCAATAATTCACGTAGTTAAACGTAAAACCTTGATTCATGGCGAGTTGTATCTTCGTGTTTTGGTAAAAGTCAAACGATTCTCGAAGGTAACGTCATTTCCCTAATAAGGGATAACTAGAATGTAAGTAAACCGCATGCTCTAGGCGAGGATGTACTCTCAAATTATGAAGTTTTTTTTTTGTCGATGTCAGGTAAATGTGTTGTCACTTACTCCGTGCACTTACGATTGATTGGTATTTTTAGCCACATGCTAAACCAAGAATTTAAAGCTTCCAAAAAAACCCACCACTAGATGTAATTGCATCACCTACATCTATGTGTCACTGCCATGTTCAGGTCTTTCATATTTTAGGACAAAGCACATGTGTTTTACGATGAAGGGTGATAAAATGCTTTACCATTCGGAGGATTATTTTTATTTCGAGGGTATTCAGGAAGAAATTGTACTGATTTTCATATTGAGTGATTTGGCTCATTTTTGCATGGATATATTGAAGAATGATATGCAAGTTTTGAAAAACCTTTAGAATCAGATATGACACATTTGGGTGCCCAACCTAAACCGATAAGAACAATTGCAGTAATGACAATGCAGAAGCCGCACATGCAATTCTAGTTCAGTAAAATGATGCATTAATGGAAGACACATTATTAGGGCCTTTTGCTCAACAATTGATCGCCCAAACTTTAGATAACTTTCCCGTTATTCATCTCAGGCAGATGTTTTATTTGTTACTAAAATGTGTGAAACCATCCAAGCAACACCACGTGGTAATGCTGACAATTGCGTGACATAATTTTCCATTATTTAAAAACTGATACTTTCTTTAATACTGCACCAGGTGCAAGGATGGTTGTGTGCAGAGTTTGACGAAAAATAATGCAGCCTTAGGTCCAAACAATGAGAACACGAATGCTGACGCTGTGGCCACCGCCATGTTTGGTAGTGTCGAAACCTTACAAAAAACGTGGAAGAGAACCATCACAACAAAAGAATGATAAAGTTGCTAGAATCTGGCTTCGTGATGGCTGGAATACTTCCACGAGAGTTCACCAGAGTAGTTTCCAGAGTTCACTGGCTCTAATCTCACTAACCTAATTAAGTCTAGGTCATAGGAAAGGTTTTTGCCATTTTTAATGTGTAATTTTCATCGTTTTGCACGTGTATTTCCATTATAGAGCCTCGCCCCTACTACGTAGGTTAATTCGTAGTATTGTTATATTAAATTATTGGAAATGTCAAACCCAATTTAAGCCATCCATGATGCCATGTTTATGTACTTACAGCAGTTGTGAGCACTATTTCAGTGACATAGCGTAACTATACAACACTTACTTTTCCAGTTTGTTAATAGGTGCTTACCCAGATATGACGTATGGGAAACTGACAATCCAAATCATTATCCATAAACATAATGGTAGTTTATGAATATATGTTATATTTAAAAGTTCAG
>JAHWFP010149716.1:45384-76409 GCA_023313725.1 Lithobius niger
TAAACATAATGGTAGTTTATGAATATATGTTATATTTAAAAGTTCAGATGATATACGCTCAAACCACAATTTATAACAGTTTAACTGGAACAGAGACGCATCGTTAATTTTAAATACATAACAAACGACATACAGCATGGTGCAACATTGTTCGACAACTAAGCAGCAATAATGGCGGCAAATATTGTTGCTATAGAATGCCATGAGCCAAGGAATAAACAATGACAATGAAATATGGAATGAACTATTTGCATGGAGAAAGTCGATTTCTGTGACCTATCATTAATTCGTTTAATAATAATTTTTGGAGTTCATATTATATTACATTGGACAAAAACCTGTAAATGTTTGTTGATTGCAATTCTTACTCTGGCGGAGCCGCAATTGAAAATCATATTGTACGGGTGCTATTGCATTAGAATGCCTTCAAAGCATGCTGCGGTTGAATTGTTATAAATTGCTGTTAAATTTTGCAGACATAAGAATAACCCTTGTAACGTTGAAACTTTCAACAGTAAGGAAATTCTAACGCCATCATGCTAACGCTGAAGGTTTAATCGTTAGGAGAATAAACGTGTGCTTTCTTTTGTCCTCTCAGAGATCGGCCCAAGAATATGTACCATTTCTTTGTCACAATCTGACCCATGCCGAAAAACTGACTATCACAAAAACCAAAGTTTATGAATAAACTACACATTCATTTAATTTGAATAAAATTCTGTGAAGAGACTGCCTTAAATATCATGACATTTAACTGTCATTTTACTGGCCACTGCAGCTAACAATGCTCGTGTTAGGAGCCGGGCATGAATAGAACCACTGCCATATGTGGCAAGTTTGTTCTATAAAACGAAATCTTTTGATACAGTTTTACAGCAAAATGTTGGAAAGCCTCATTGCTATCGTCATTTAAACTCTCAACGCTTTGAGCATTGTTGATGCTGGTGTAATGAGTGTCCTCGAACACTGGTACAGGATGTAATGCATGAATGTTGCTATTAAGGACAGTCTTGAACAGAAAGGAAATAAATTAATGTGTTCAATGATGGGATAAATTTAACCAGAAAAACAAGTATAAATGCAATGAGCTAGAAGGAAATTCAATTGTTATGTAAGTGGTTGTCCTAAACACCCACAGGATTAGTTTTACTGACCACGGTACAGGTGGCGCTTCATGAGCCAAAGCCTATTATGTCTTACCTTGTTAATACGACGTCCTATTGAGTTATACCACAACGTAATAATAGGGTTTGCAAATTTGTTCCTGTTGCACTTCACCCAATCGCACAGACCACTGCACTCTGACTAGGGTTGGTGCTAATGACCTAGCTGTCGATGCGCTATTAAGCCTCAATCGTGCCCCAATCGCCCAACGGTCTAGTTGTAGATACTTGGTATGCAAGGCATTAGCGTGAGGCGTCTGTCACATGTAACAATGGCGAAAATGTAAACCAAAATTAAATTTAGATAACTGACTCCGACCCAAGGGAGGACTGCAGATGAAAAGTTTGTTGGTACCGTTTTTAGGTCATTGTTTAGTTCGTATATATACTGTGCTTCCAGTAGCAGATATCCTTGGTGCAGGAGGGGACTATCCTACTCATAGTCCTATTTTCCTAAATAATAGTTCAACTCCGTTGAAGGATTTAGAGGACAATTTGGAAGTCATTTACTAACAAAATGACTGCAGATCCTTTACCCCTGGCGTCTTTAAGGCTTCTTGGGGAGAAGAATTCCCATGTATTTGCCATATTCCATAGCCACGTTTTGAAATTTCGTCAATTTAATATCAGGGGCACAGCATGGTATGGTATAAGCATCCGGGAGTTTGGTTGTGGTTGTGGTTTACTATTGAAACTAATTTGTTAAAAAGTGCATGCTGTGATACTTTTGGTTTTCTTTCAGAGGGAAAGAAATAGAATAGTAAAATTATGTCAGAAGGAAAAAGTGTTAAAAGTGTTGAGTTACAGCAAGTGAAATGTTAAAAATCCCTAATGTTATTAAATTGTTTAAAACATGCCAGCTGTTTCAGAAAACGTGGTGTGCTTTAGAAAGCTACGGAATACTTTGTGCAAAAAGTTTGTGAATTTAACTGTAAAGGTTGCGGGGTTCTTGTAAGAGCAATGTACAGTCTAAGCTTAAATGTTAACTTTAATAGATAAAAGTAAGGGATTTTTGCATACATAGTGAAACTAATAGTTCTTTTTCCATCACGTAGAGTGATGAGACATAAAATAAAATTACATTTAGAAGCCTAATTACGGGACCTCTAAGTTATGAAAGTAATTCTAGCACTCTAAGTCAAACTTCAAGTGATACGTGAGTTTTTGTTTCTCAAGTTCAGTGTTTGAGGACTTCGAAATAATAGCTTTCTCTCATGTGCCAAATAAGTTTGACGCATTCTATTCGGTATTGTTCTAAAAGCCCATGGAACAAGTCATGTGTGGTAATGCTAGGTATCAGTCCTTTTATCATGACATTTTGGTCGTAGTAAGGGACAAGAGCAGTATGTTACGTAAACAAAGTATATTCTGCTTTGGAAGAAAATGGTGTAGCAGTGATAAAAACTAATTGTAAATTGAACAAAACTCCGTTGAAATGCACTGGGCTATTAATTTGACAAAGATTGTATGAATTACTTGCAAGAGGTTTAGATGCAATAAAATTAGTATCAAAACCACAAAATGTTACAGAATTGAGATATTATTAAGGGTGTTTTAAATATATATTCTAAGCTTGTGCCTCCTTTGCAACAATATATTATTTTCTCGTAGATAAGTGGGTTAGTTCCAACTGTACAGAGGCAGTGACCAATGCGAAAACCTAATAAAATAGTTTCTGATGCTCGTCCAATAGGCCTTGGCACCACACTTATGCATACTCTACCGAATGGCAAAGATTGGCCTATTGTGTTTGAGCATTGAGCAAAGCCAAACTTAGCTATGCCCAATATGACCGGGAGGCACTTTCAACTGTCTTAAGCGCTACCATCAGTGTCTCTGGGGTCCCTATTATGCTTGAGGGCGTGGCCATCCGGATATAACATAAACAATGGCTATCGATACACATTTTAATGTATAATTGAATTAATCTGCAGCTATTCGATAAATTCACTGCTCTAGATTATTGAGTGATATGTTGTTGCACGATTTCAAACAACGAGAATGAAATGGAACACAGTAGATAAATCATAAAGAACTGCTTAGTTGCATCAGAAAGAAAAAATAAAACAATCCAATCCTGTGATTAGAGCTATAAAGTAAAAGCAATTCTTGCAAATGGGGAATTACCCTAATTCTAGTCAAATTTTAAGAGAGCGCTGGTTGACAGAAACACACGATTTAAAATAAAAGTCTACGAATTGCCAGGTCATAAGCATTTCTTGTAAAAGATAAAACAAATACATTTTAAGTTCGTATTTGAAATTAAATTTGAAATTATTAATAATTCAATGATTACCTAATCTGTGGCAATCAAATTCGAGGATACTCAATGGTTCAAGTTGTTTTAACCTACCTGATGTTTAAATACCAGCATTTTTTTTTTTTTTGGAATTGTGATAAACGATACATGGATCACTGAACTAACTGTCGAAAATTACCATCGGCAATAGCCCAAACTGTCCTTACAAGTTCTTAAATGCAGTTTAAGTTTTGGTGAGAAAGTCATGAAATATATTCTAAGACTACGTCTAACATTAAAACAACTGGACTGTTGTCTGAGTGTGTTTCCTATGTAACCAATGTAGGTAATATAAATCAAGTGACGGAAGTGGGACAAACCAGCTTTTGACAGTTGCATCCCTTAAACCGTTCATTGGATTCAATTTCCGGAATAAAACGTAGAATTTTTACAACTTCCCGCGAACTGTACTTTACTCGAACCAGTAAGAGTACATAAACGGTGACTTTACAGCTAGAACAAAACAAAAAATCAATTTTCATTGCTACTTCCAACTGATGGACAATTATTTATGAAGCACATTTAAACAACTTTTATTATTCCCAGAAGTACACGGAGAACCTATGTAACTAAGATATTATTTTTTTTGTTCGTTTGGATGTCTGCAGTGGGAACCTCGATAATCTTTATTCTATTGAAGTCCACAGTGGAAATCTTTACAATCTTTATTCTATTGAAGTTCGTAGTGGGAATCTCGGAGGTTTGGGCAACTGGACGATGGTCGACTTGTGACGGTGGTGTTTAATTTGCAAGGACCTTCAACAATAATAGGCAAATGTAGTGACGTCACAGTATTTTCATGCAAACGGGAAATCCCAACGATGCTCTTATAGTTTGTTCCACATTATATTTGCAGGAAAATGACTGTGTAACGCCACGTTTCTTTGCACTACGAGTGCAAAACCATGTGGATATCGCACTTGTAGACTCTACACCGTTATTGTTAGAGTTTACGAGTAGGATATTGACGTGTTTTTTTTGCACCTCTAACGGAAGGAAACGTTGTGTCTTACAGTCAGTTTCCTGCTAACATAATGTGGAACAACCTACAGTAAGAGTGAAGAACTCAGCTGATTCTGTGTAACTGCCACTTCTCCAAATCAAGAGTAAATTGGGAACACAGTTTAAAAATTCAAAATTGAGTCAATTAATGCCAACAGGTTACCAAGAAATACAAGGAAACTGAAACGCTTCTGAGAAGCTATCCTTCTGTTACCAAGTCACTGTTTTCCGCTCGTGAAGCCATTTTAATAATAATATAAAATAATGCCCACAAAATGGATTAAAACTTCACAATGCCTACCTAACACATGAAATGTCAAGACGTGTACATGGAAGTAACAAATTGCCAAAATGGAACGAAAACAAGTGAAAGCTAATAATTATTGTCTGTGCTAATGCAGAAAATGAGTGAGGACGTGCAGCATGCTGTTTAAAGTGTCGGTGTCTTAGCGGAGTTTTTAACTGCTTATGCATATAATGCATAAAGCACTTATTGAAATACAGTCGGGGAGAAAAATGGGCTTACATCGTGGGCTATTGTTTAAATGATGTCATGTCCCTCTCCAGTCGTTTATTTGAATGGGCCATGCCTATCACCTTTAGTCTTGGGTCCACAGGGATCAGTCTTGGGTCCACTGCATTTTTCTTATCTTTATTTCTGACCTGTCACCAAGTATTCAAAATATTAAAATGCCAAAATTTGCAGATGATGTTAAACTGTATAATGAGATAAAGACCATTGATGACCAACTATTCCTTCAGTATGCTCTAGAAGAGGTTAACACTTGTTTTCATATTGGCAGCTTCCAATTAATGTCTTAAAATGTCAAACCCTCCAACTTGAAAGGAAAAATCAAAATTACACATACTAACTAGCAAATTTAAAATTGAAAAATTAAAATAATATAAAAGATCTTGGAGTTTACCTATTCTCTGATTTGTTTTTTTTTTTCAAATCACTGCAACCAAGTTATTGCTAAAGCTAAACGAATCGGACACCTTCTAAGACGTTGTTTCTTTTCTGGCCATGTTATAACCTTAATTAGGGGATTTACTACATATGTGCGTCCCATTCTGGAATACGCTAGTCCTGTGTGGTCGCCACATCTGATAAAAGACATTAAACGGGTTGAACGAGTACAAAAAACCTTCACGAAGTATCTTAGAGGCTGCTACAATTTATCTTACAGACAGCGTTTGACCCTCCTGGGTCTTGAATCACTAGAACTACAAAGACTACAAGCAGACTTATATCTTACTTATTCCATCTTGCACGGACTCGTTGATACTGAATCCGAGCTTTTTTTTTTTAATACTCGCGGTAACAACTATACCAGGGGACATTTGTTCAAACTCACTGTAACAGCGGTAAAAAAAAAACTCTACGAAGTATTTCTTTTCAAACCGTGTGGTAAAGCCGTGGAACAGCCTTCCATCGGAATTGGTAAACTCGACTAGCCTTAAACGTTTTAAGCGTGATTTAAAAAAATATTGATTTATCGTTGTTTTTTAAATGTTTTTGATTTTTTAACAGTGACATGTTCTTTATATTTTTAATGGTGATGGTATTTTAATAGCGACAGTATTTTAAATAGTAACAGTGTTTTAATAGTGTATTTTCATTATTGTATTTTCATTATTGTATTACATGTATTATTATATATAATATTTGCTTTGCTTTGTATTTTAATGTTTTTTGCAAATTTAAAATCTTTAAATAGTAATTATGTACTAAGTTTTAAGCAATTAAGTATTATCATTGTTCTTATTGTTTTTTTTTAATATTTTAAAATGTTTTGTAAATTTAAAATCGTTTTAGGAAAGGTGTTAGTGGATGATAGCCATCCCTTCCTGATTCCTTTTGCCAAATTTGTATGGTAATAAATTATATCTTATCTTATCTTATCTTTAGCGTCTGGCTGGAAGTGACTGAAATATTAGTCGATTTTTCATGATTTCGATTAGAAGACGTGCCAGCAAATTGTAAACGTTGTTATTGAAGAGTTTATGGTTAAATCGTTTGCATATGAAGGGTTGAAGGTCCTTGGCTAAAAATGTTTGCCAATTATGTTTCTGTATGAAAAAAAAAGTTGAACCGGAACTGGCCCAGCTTATTTCAGGTTTTGACACCATGCACGGTAAACGGAATTCTATCTGTTGTTGGGCTATTGGCGAACCACTGAAAAAATAATGGCGGCTACTTTAGGTAAGTACAAATTAAGCCAGAAATGGGCCGAAAATAAATGACAAAATGCCATCTTTTGGCTTAAATAGTCAATGACGTTATCAAGCATATTTTTGTTATTTGCATTAAAATAACCAGACTTCTTTTTTGGATGGTAACCAGCTCGGTCTTGAAGAGTTTGATCCATTCTCCATTCCACACTGTTGCATTTTGTCTTTTGTTCCTGTCCATAATCGTCACCCCTAATTTGGTGTTCCTCACGTGGAAATGGAGGTGATCCTTCACACTTGTTTAGCGAATTTTCGCCTGATTAGTTTAATTCACTTAATTGACTTTTTTAAATTTCGTATGTTTGACGATGGTACTGACCAGTTTAGCCGCACTTTGTATTGTATTTTCACGCCTTTTTCTGATTTGCCCCTGTACTACGCATGTACTGCATTTAATTTTATCCTACATATTTATTTCCCCCCTTCCCCACGTGTTAAGGAATGTCGATGCCTTGATCGCAGACTAGTATTAAAAACCGAAAACAATAAAAAATGAAGTCGTCCTACCAAAATTTCCCCCCATTTCAAGATGCAATTTCAAATCTAAAATTATGTGACCCGCAACCAACCAACCCGAGCAAAACCATCTGTGAAAAAGGCATGTTTGCTTTCGTATTAGTGTCCCACTTTCAAACCGTTGATCTCGGGCCAAATATGCAATGTTTATCAACGACGTAAAGGGTGGAAAATAACCTTTTGCTAGGGGTCTGAATGAAAAAAAAGCAACAATTAGAAAATTATGGTAATGCCAAACGTTACCACGACTATTGTGGTTACAAAAACTAAATTAAAAGTTAGTCTACCTACCGTTTGCTTCTCTCTCAGCATGGAGATGATCAGGCAAGGAGCTGAGAAGATTCACAAACTAGTCCGTATTCCATTCTGTGTCACGGAGGACTTGTTCCAGATGTGCTAGGAGTGTTGCCCAGGAATAGCAGTCCGGTCCACATTCCACTATCATTATGGACTCAACTGTGTCCTTCAGAATAGCTCCAAAATGCTCTGCTGTATTCAGGTCAAGTGATGCACCCTGTGGTGTATTTGATAGTACATTTATTGAGTTATCTCAAGTGGCCTTAGCCACTAATGTTGTATCCTTGCTTACTTGCCACTACGTGGCTACCTTTGCATGTTACCTTTGTATGTTATGATGCACTCTGGTACTTTAATCTAAGTCTATAAAAGAGCTTGCCAGGGCCTTTTACCTGGCTGCCAGTCATTCACAAAAGAGGTCTCCTAACTGTCAATCATTCGGGGGGGATTTCCCCTGGTAATGGGTCACCTCAACATGAACCCATTAACTTGTGCAGTATGCAACAATGGCGATGAGGATTAGGAAATATCTAGGGAAAGAAAATTTGAATTAATACTTTTGCAAACCAACGTAAATTGCTGAAATACGGTATACCCAGGCTTATGGGGCACTGTATAAGTATTAATTTATGAATTTTAAATTAAATTCCGTAGCTAGGGGGCTGCTAGTACCTGGAGTGTTGCAGTGTGGCAGGCTGCAATAGCCAGAGAAAGTGGCTCAGCGGTCTAAATTCTGCTTCTTCAAGACGTCTGGCCAACGCAGGAGAGGGACAAAGGACATCCTGGATAATGGTATTTGGTCAAATACTCCCGAGGTATTTTGTGAAAATTTTGTAAGACCCAAAATTGGGCAAAGATTAACGTTTGTGCGTGAATTCCAAGTGTACCATTGTGGACCTGTGGCATAGCACTGCAGGCCGGTGGGAATGTTGCGCGCAGGCTAGGAGTGTTTAAAATTAAATTTGTTGTAATTTAATTTTTGACTAGGCAGTCGTTTTTGCTTAATGTCAGTCATTTATTAACTGTTACATTGCATTATTAAGAATGTCGACTCAGGTTAAAATGCTGAATTTACAAGAATTAGTGTTGTAAACTAATTGAAAAAGTGCAGTTGTTTGGCTAAAAGAGGTTTAAAAAGGCATATGATTTAAACAATTGGTATTGAGTAAGAGAAATTTCAGTGTTTTTTCTATAATCTTTAAGAGGTGTGATTTGCGACCGCATTCCCTGAGTAACCTAGCAGGTTACACAAAAGCCAGTGTAATTGTTGAAATTTGTCATATGTAGGCCTAAGCTAGAGCAAGCTGTGCTAAAGTTTCAAAATTAAAAGTTAAAACTAACTTACTAAAGGGGATTAGTCCTGCAGTTAAATGCAGTTTAACTTTGTAGTTGTAGTTGTTCTGCTATCGCTTATGAGCGAAAAATTTGAAAAAGCAGAAAGATTTAGTTTCAGGAGTTCAGCCTTTACACCAGGTGTAGCTATATGGTTATTTGGTGGACCTGAAACAAGGTCTAATTCAGAGCTGAATTCTGATTTAGAGTGTAATTTAAATCATAACTATTGAATTTGAGCAGGGTATAAGTGAGGACAGTGAGGAAGTTAGCATAATGCCGACAAATCCGCCAGCAGCTGGGTCCCCCACCCCTACTCGAATTCATAAGAGGTTTGATGAATTCAAGCCAGAGTTGGAGTCTTGGTCAATTTACTATGAAAGGCTTGCAAATCATTTTTTTGTCTTTGACATTCCAACAGACAAACAGGTTCCAATTTTTCTGGCCAGTGAAGGGGGCAAAACATACGGTTTTTGCACAATTTATGTGCACCTGATGCTGTGAATTCTAAAACCATGAGTGAGATTGATACTTTAGTAAAGAGTAATATTGATCCAAAACCTTCAGTTATAGCGGAAAGGTAAGCTATTTCAAGCGTGAGCAATGTTCTGGCGAGTCAGTTTCAGAGTACATTGCAGCTCTCAAACAGTTAACATTAAATTGTGATTATGGTGCATTACTAAAAGAAATGCTGAGAGATAAGTTTGTCTCGGGAATGCGGAATACTCGCGCCCAAGAAAAACTAATGGCAATGGACTATGATAAAGTCACGTTTGATGAAGCCTGCAAGGTTGCGCTCGCTCAGGAAAGAGCTGAATCTGATGTTAGTCATTTTAAAGCCTCATCCGTGCATAAAGTCTCTAGCAAGCATCCAAAGTTTAAGAGTAAAGCAAATTTAACGTGCTATTGCTGTGAATTATCCAATCATATACGCCCAGACTGTAAATGGAGGAAGTCTACTTGTTCCATTTGTCAGGAAGTAGGACATTTACATCGTATGTGCAAGTCTGATAAAACGGGCACTAGCACTGCGGCGGCTGCTTCTTGTGCACCTAAACAGGTTCAGGGAAATATGAAGAGGAAGTCCCATAGTTTCAGAAAGAAAAAAAGCACACCAAGTTTTAGTGGAGTCTGAAAATTCTGACTCTGATGCTACATTGCAGGAGCCTGACTCAGATGAGAGCTTAGTTTCTAATATTAATAGAATGACTATAGTTGACGTGCAGTCTAACAAATGGGCTGTGCAATGTGAACTGAATGGTCACAAATTAGCACTGAAAGTTGATAGTGGGTGTGATTTGACTGTTATTCCTAAAAGTTGGTATAAGAAATATTTTTCATTTGTTGAATTAAGACCTATTCCAATCTTGTTGAAAGCTTGGTTAGGTGAGGTTATTCAGCCTCTAGGAGCAATTAAAGTAAAAGTCAAACTTAATGGTCAAACTTAACTCCAGACTGCAATTGTGTCTTCAGGAGAACAGCCGGCTCTTCTGGGAAAAAGCTGGATATTAAAGTTAAAATCACACTCAGTCAATTTTTCCACTTAGAGTTCAAGGATCTTGAAGATGTTACTGAATCTGTTCAACATGTTACTGCTGAGGAAATCTTTTATAAGTTTCCGGACCTTTTTAAACCAGGTTTGGGCAAATTTAAAGATTACAAGGCCAGTATCAAGTTAAAAGCTAATGCCAAACCACGTTATTGCAAGGCTCGACCTGTCCCCTTACCAGTAAGAGGAAAGGTGGAGGTTGAAATCGACCGGCTAGTTGCTGAGGGAGTCTTAAAACCAGTTGACTGTTCCGCCTGGGCAACGCCCATAGTTTGCGTATCCAAACCTAACGGGGACGTTAGGATAGTGGGAGATTACAGCGTAACAGTCAATCCGGAACTAGAAATTGAGTACTTCCCGGTACCTCGTGCGGAAGAATTGTTTGGTAAATTAGCTGGAAGTGACAAATTCTCGATCATTGACTTGTCCGACGCTTTCTTACAGGTAGAGCTCGATGATGACTCTAAGCCCGCCCTTACAATTTCCACCTGTAAAGGGTTATACCAGTGGCAAAGGGTACCTTTTGGGCCAGTTTACCTGGAATTTTTCAAAAGAGAATAGAATATGTGCTCGAGCCCAGACATTTTCTGATGATGTTTTGGTTAATGGGAAGGGAAAGGAGCATGACAAAGCATTACTTGAAGTATGCTCTGCCTTACAGGAAAATGGCGTTCGGGTTAAGAAAACCAAGTGCCAGTTTAATCAAGATAAGATTAAGTATCTAGGATTTGAAATTAGCAAAGATGGAATGACGAACCTTCCTGAAACGCTGGATGCAGGGAGGTTGGCCCCGGAACCACAAAATGCTCAAGAACTAAAGAGTTATTTAGGGTTTATGAACCAGTACAGTAGGTTTGTGCCTCATATGGCAACTCTACTGGCTCCCTTAAATAAACTACTTTCACCTAAAGAGCCATGGAACTGGACCTCTCAGTGTTCAGCTGATGTGGCTAACGCAAAAAAGGCATTTTTGGAAAGTCAAGTCTTTGCCCATTATGACCCCAAACTTCCACTTAAGCTAGTTGCAGACGCAAGTCCGGTGGGAATTGGGGCCTCTTTGATGCATGTCATGCCGGATGGTACTGATAGACCAATAGGATTTGTCTCACGAGCACTTTCAAAAGCTGAGCTTAATTACGCCCAGTTTGATCGTGAGGCCCTTTCTATCGTTTTTGTGGTGAAGCGTTTCTATCAGTTTCTCTACGGGCGTAGATTCACATTGCAAACTGACCAGAAAGCCTTGCTTTGGGTATTTGGAAAGAAAGTAGCAATTCCAGCTATGGCTGCCGCTCGCATTCAGCAATGGCCACTATATCTCAATGGCTATCATTTTGATTTGCAATATATCCCAGGCAAGGATAATTTAACTGCCGATTTTTTGTCTAGGATGCCGTTGCCCTTGAACCGACGCCTGAGAAAGTTACAGGTTTTGCAGTAATGAACATGAATGTTATTGACTCATTACCCATTCTGTCTGACCAGTTAGAGAAGTTTACCGTTACTTATAGAATTCTTGCAAAAGTCTATCGTTATACGCTTGAAGGCTGGCCTAACAGGGTGTATGATGAAGAATTAAAACCCTTTTTTGTGCGCCGTCTAGAGCTGTCTCTAGAGGGTAAAGCATTATTTTGGGGACATCGTTTAACCATACCTGAATTGATAAGACCAAACGTAATGGCCGAACTCCATCTGGGTCATTGCGGGATTGTTAGAAAAAAAGCATTGGCTCGTTATAGAGTATGGTGGCCAGGTATTCATAATGATTTAAAAAAATATATCAAATGCTGTAGTGCCTGTCAATTAACTAAGGATGGAGTGACAGCAAAGAAAAAGCATGTATGGGAACCACCTGTTGCTGTATGGTCTAGAATCCATATTGATTTTTTTGGGCCTTGTTTTGGTAACAAAATGTTTTTTGTTGTGCTTGATGCACACTCGAAATTTCCGTTTGTTTTTGAAATGAACTCCACAACTAGCGTGAGTGTCATTAAGAAGTTGAAAGAATTATTTACTACTTATGGGCTGGTAAAAACCGTCGTTTCAGACAACGGACCGCAGTTCTGTAGTTCTGAATTTAAGGAATTTATGCAAGAGTGGGGCATTAGACACATACTAGGTGTACCTTACTTTCCCGAAAGTAATGGGCAGGCCGAGGCGCTAGTAAAAGCCGCTAAAATATCAATGAAGGCTAGCCCACAAGAAGGTTTAAGTGTTGCCGATGCATTAAATAATTTTTTTGGTACAAGCGCGCAACATTCCCAACAGCGTAACGTCAATCACTCCTGCTAAGTTATTCCTAGGGCGTAACACAAGATGCCATTTGTCATTACTAATACCTAATGCAAACACACAAGAAAAGTACGAACAATATCAGCGTATGCAATTAAAGTCTACCGCTAAGCTACCAGACACTGAGTTCACTGTTGACTCACCCGTATATGCGAGAGACTATCAAATTGGCGCTAAAACGAAGTGGACAGAAGCAATTGTCGTTGAAAGGCTCGGTAATTTGCGCTATTTGGTTCGTGTGCGTGAAGATTTGTGGAAACGGCATACTAATCAGCTAAAATCACGCATTCTTTCACGTGACAGGAAAACTGGGAGGGAACTTGATGCGTTTCCGCCCATCCAACCAATCAGCGATCAGCAGAAGGTGGTCCCACCTTCGCGTCGAATTGAACAACCAACCAGCGCTCGCCAGCAATTAAACATGGAGGCGTTTGAGTGGCGTGATAATTTTGCATATTCACCACGAGATGGAAGCACCAACCAGAGCGGAATAGCAAACCCCGCTGCGAATACGATGAAACGATCATCGAACAAGTGTTCGGAAATTTCAAATGACGCGATGCCAGTTCTTTCGCCGATTGATAATAAAGTGCGCAGTGCGAATAACGAGGTCTGCGGTGCTATGCCGAAGCTTACAAGCGAGATTTCGCCGAATTCTCAGACTGTCCGGGAATTGGGGGGCATTTTAGCCGAACAAACTGTCCGTGAGGCTGAACAGCCTGTATTTCGTGAGTCGCTTCGAGCGATCCGAAAGCCACAGCGTTATAGTCCGAACTAACATCCGACGGACTTAGATCAGTTAAGCAATAATTGGCAGCATTATTATTTTCGTTCATTTTTGCTTGGTTGATTTTATTTATTGCATGGATTTCTTGTTCTTGTTATAAATTATGCGTACATGTTTTCTGTATCGTTGGCACACTACTGAAACATTTTTTTTTCGGGGGAGAAGTAGTGTGAAAGCGAAACAATACTATTAATGTTTTTACACAGAGTATTCATATTGTGCCCATAATAAGGTTGGGATTAATGTTCTGTAATGGACGTCTAAAAAATGGTTTGGCTTTTTAAGAAAACTGAATGATTTGGCATAATAACATAAAACGAAATGGTAAATAGGTAAACCTAAAATCTGATTAGTACTTTTTGACTTATATGTATGGTAGGTCGTCCCTCACATTATTTAGTGGGCGCGAATGTGATGTATTTGATAGTACATTTATTGATTTATCTCAAGTGGCCTTAGCCACTAATGTTGTATCCTTGCTTACTTGCCACTAGGTGGCTACCTTTGCATGTTAAGTATGTATGATGCACTCTGGGATCAGAGTGCATGCTGGTACTGTAATCTAAGTCTATAAAAGAGCCAGCCAGGGCCTTTTACCTGGCTGCCAGTCATTCACAAAAGAGGTCTCCTAGCTGTGGGGGGATTTCCTCTGGTAATGGGTCACCTCAACATGAACCCATTAACTTGTGCAGTACGCAACACACCCCCCGACCATTCAGAACTTCTGAAGAAATCAATGTCGATTTGCCAAAGAAGGTCTTGGGTAGCATTTGCCTTGAAGCAAAAAATACATATAATCAGTATCGCACTAATACGTGTAAAAGAATCTCCAGCGTCACAAGGGGGGAGGGGTAGGGCAAGTGATTCATATCCAAGTACGACATAGGTCATTGCACTTGGCTATTTCAGTCCATTGTCATTTAAAAATATTCTGACTCGTTCATTGGAGTTGGGGCCATTCTCGTGTAATGAAAATCGATCAGGTACTCCGGTTCTTAACACTTCTATTTTATTTTGACCATGATAAGTCGTTAAGAGGCGCATGCAGGAAATATTTGGGGAGGGGTTCCAGGCCAATTTCCCGAAATTTTCCAATGAAACCTAACTTTTCTGTAAAAAATAAAGAAGCAAAATAAAGTCCTGCCTTCAAGGCACAAAATATTTACGTTGAATGGCGATAACTAGCACAGCAATGAGAAAAGGTTCAGATGTATTCCCACGCGCCATTAAGCCTCAATCCCCCCCTCAGATGTATTCCTTTTACATACTGGCAGCACAAATTTTCAGGTAACTTCGGGGCACTTTTGTTCTCCATTTAAGGACCAAGGGTCGTTTTATTCCTTAAAGCTGAAAAACAAGGTAAAACAAATACTAAAAGTTTGTTTTTTTTATTTTAGGGGAGAGAAGGTATAACCACTATGGGGCCCGAGCTTGCGTATGCCCTTGATGTCCGTGACTAACAATTAATTATGAATGGTTAAAAAATGCGTTATGTATTGTTAAAAAAAAAAGACACTCAAGCTCGACGCATAAAATGCACGTTTTTAACCTTTAAAAATGGAGGCAACCACCATATTGCTCCGAAATATTAGGTACCAGTGTTTTTAACGTTTTATGCGTCGAGCTTGAGTGTCTTTTTTTTAACAATTAATTACCTTCTACACTTAAATTACATCATACAGTTTAGTTGGGCAGATTTATTGTTCGCTGATTTCTTAATGTCTGCCTGACCATATCCTCCAATGGTATATTCTTCCACGCGATTCTGCCGCCAAAGTCGTGACCCCTTCAGCTAAGGTCTGCAGCACTGGTTTAGAAGAGGTTTCCTTTGCTTTTATAAACATTTACACAAGGCACTTTGTCGTAGTTACTAATTTTTTGTCTGTGGGATGGTTGAGTCTATTTTGTATTTTCAAGCTTTCATTTCCAAGACTGGTTTTCTAGATACCACCACATTTAAACTGCTCCCCAGAATTTTCACATCTCTACTGCATATGAACTTTGCTAGTCTTTTGCAATACGTACATGTATCCATCGAAGCAAATTTTCTATTTTCCCCATGTTAGACTTGACATATTCCGCTTTGATAGCTCTGATTCTGAATGTAGACATAATACCCGGCTTATCCGTGCCTCGTGTAACATCGGTATTAGTGAGCTAGTCCATTACTATTTATCAACCCCTTAAGGCACCCGCGCACTATGCGACTAGTAGTCGTTGCAGCCAAAAAAACTGGCGACTTGTGCCGCGACCAATTCCATTTTCTCTTGAGCACGTAGGGGAAAATGCATACGGAGCTAGTATTCTCACCTTGCGGTCACCTACACGCCGCCCGGGATCGCAGTCGCCGCCGCCGCCGCCGCCGCAACTCAGTGGCGGTTTACATAGACTGAAGCATTCTCAGTGGCCGCAGCGACCAGATAGCGCAACCTGGTCGCCTATCGCGCGGGGGCCATTAAGGCGCCTGCACACTGAGCGGCCTGGTCGCGCGGCCAGTGGTCGTGGAGGCCAAAAAACACTGCGACATGCCTCGCGGCCACGTCCGTTTTTCATTGATAATTCTCCATCACGTAGTGAACACGGAGCAAGTACGGTCGCCCTGTGGCCGCCTGCACGCCACCCGGGATCCCAGTGGTCGTGGAGACAAGCTGGTCGCTGCGGCCAAGTGCGTGTTGCTACATACACCGTAAGCATTGTCGTTGGCCGTAGCGACCTGGCAGCACGGCTTGGCTGCTGTGTGCGCGGTGGTCCTTTGTGTCGTTCATTCCATGACCAACAAGCTTGTTCATGTGTATGAGGGAAGCGGAGCCCGTACAACGACGTAAATATTATATCTGCAGGGGTTATTTTTCCCACGGATCTTTTATTCCAGGAGATATCTTGTAAAAAAAAAAAAGGCCCAAGAAAAAAAACCTTAGCATGCCATTTTACTATAGGTTGTTCCCGCCCGAAAGAACAGCTGCAAACATAACTTCTTAACTAATTTTAAGTAATTATTTTCATTTTTACCGTCTTTTCTACACAACACTGAATTAGCCACGAAAACAAGTTATTTGTTTCTCCGGCTTTTTTTCAAGCCCAAAATTTTTAACTTGTGACTTTTTTCTTCTTTTTTTTTTCTTTTTTAGGTAAGTTTCAGAACCAGTATTAGAATAAAATTTAATTTTGCTGTTATCAAAACTCGCCTTCTGTCATACCATTTAAAAATGTGAAGGGAAGAAATCCGTATTTGTAGCAGCGTTTGTTCAACTACTAAACATTTTTTGTCATTATTTTTTTTATTTGTTTTGAAAAAATGATCAACAAGGTGCCTGAAGGGCGAAGTTTTATTTTTTCACTGCCTAATGATTTTATTTTTATTTATTTTTTTATTTACTTGTCATATTGTTAGTTTTGCTCACTCCACAAGCGTCGAACCACTGTATGTCCGATTGCATCATTATACTATATAGGAATTGTCCTGTACTGACATCAGTGGTACTGGAATCGGAGAAATTAATTCTATCAGGTACCGTACCGATATTGGAGTTTTAGAAGCGCGGAACGTGTTACAAACAGTTTTTCAACTCAAAAAAGGTTGATAACTTAAGAACCAAAAGATATAGAAAGATGCGGTTTGAAGCATTTTATGGCAGAAATTAGCAGGCCCTATCTTGCTAGTTTAAGTGTCTATTTTGCACTGTTAATTTTTGAATGTTAACAAACGAGGTGAGATGAATTGTAAAGCAACTGTATGGCATATTTGCATACATAGGACCATAATTAAGTTCTGAAGATCACAGATAATAAGCCTCGCAAGATATATATATATATAATACGCTTAGGTTGGGCAAGCAAATTAATCATTGTTATGTACTACAGTAAAAGAGCGTGTAGAGGGGGCGGGGAGGGTGTAAAGGAGGGGGAGTGGGAGGGCGCCCTCCATTGAAAATAAACATTTACTCCCATAACACAAATCAGCAGGGGTTCAAAGAGGGAGCAGAGATGGGGATATTCACACCACACAATAGGGGAAACCGGGGCCCACTGCAGTGTTACGCTCAGGTATGTTACGCGGGGGGGGGGGGGGTACAGCTAGTACAGTTTATTTTCTATATTCACAGACAGAAACACCCCTTATAGGATTTCTGTCCACAACTTCACAAGGACGTGCTATACTGCCTTACTAACATGATTTCTGCCCAGTGCTCTTCCGCGAATTTCACTACCCTCTCCCCTTTAAGTTATTTGAGGTAGGAATTTCGTCTTCGAACTCGTGAATTTCTTGGACGAAAGCTCCCTTGCCACGAAACTTCAACGAAAGCAAAAAAAATTGCGAACACAATCGTTTCCCATGCAGACAAACACAGACAAAACAGAGGCACAAAACTCATATTCAGTCAAGCAAGCGACCTTCTTCGTTTCGCTCGATCGGCCAATAAAGACTTGTATAAAAAAAATAGGCAAAATAGCCAAAAAAATAAAAAATAAAACAAATAATAACAACGCTAATAATAATACTCTTGACTCTTCAGTCTTTTCCATTTCAAGAACTAGTGTTTGGAAGTCGAGGAATCGAAAAACGAC
This sequence comes from Lithobius niger, assembly GCA_023313725.1. Classification (NCBI taxonomy): domain Eukaryota; kingdom Metazoa; phylum Arthropoda; class Chilopoda; order Lithobiomorpha; family Lithobiidae; genus Lithobius; species Lithobius niger. Next base: position 63,420 of record JAHWFP010149716.1, read on the forward strand.
GGGTACATTTGTTTATTTTTTTATATTTATTTATTTATTTATAATATCACAAGAATTTCCCTGTACTGTCATGTCTCTTTATTCCCTCTAGTTTCCTTTAGTAGCACAGCCGGGGAAAAAGGGGGAAACCCACGGAGGTGAAATGCATCCCCCCCCCCAATCCAAGCCCAAGTTATATTATGATAATAGGGAAACAAGGCATTTGCTGCAACTGAAAAAATGTTGAAAATTGTTTTTATTTAACTTTTCATAGGCCTTAAATTGCCAAAAAAAACAAGAGTTGCTTTACGAGGCTTCCTCAAACTTAAAACAAAACACCTTCCTCCAACTCCCTTCCTCCAGCCGAATTTCGGATCCCATTTTGAATTTCAACTATTTTTCCCCACCCATCCAAAAAATAATACTAAATTCTTTGGTGCCCTAATTATATGTGTACCAGCACTCTACTCCAGCACTCTACCAGCACTCTACTATTTACCCAAAAACTCTACACGTCAAGCAGCGACCTTGCACTTGGAACGGATTCCTACCCTCCTGCCACTCGTACCTGTGACGTCACCAAGGTCACGCGGGGAATGATCCGACCGACTCAACAGCCGGCAACCAGCTGAGTCAGACTCGTACTGCTCAAATAAAACAACGCCACGCCGCGTTACAACTTGTTTCCCCACTCGAGTTCCTCACGCCACGTGGACTTTGGCTGAACGAAGAAGAAGGATGACTGTTTGTTTACGCTGTCAGCATAAAAATGGCAACTTCTTTTTCCAGCCAAGCCCTACATTCCAGATAGCACGGAAGTAAGTGATAAAACTGATACCAAAACTACAAGCTACGTACACGGGCTGGCGTGGCAATTTGTGACCGACTATAGCTACCGATCCCTGCCGTTATCCAAGCCGTCAATCATGCCTCTAAATTCGGAAGAGTGTGTTAAATTGCTCTGTACTTTGGCAGAAGAAAAGAACTTGAAAGTTGCTGTCACGGAATCGCTCAAAGGTGGATTGATCACGGGAGCCTCAGCCGTCGGCGGGGGATTGTTATTAGGCCCAGCCGGATTAGCTATAGGTAAGCCTACTTTAACCGTTAGGCCTACATTGTGCTTGTGTGTGGCTTACTCCCTTTGACATGGAAATGGAGCAGACCAGGCGTGGATGCAACGGTCTGCACAGTGTTATCAATATAGTAAATAAAGTTGATATTATATATGAAACTATAACTACACTTTTACGAGTGTGTAGTTTTGTCCAGAGGTGAAAAAAATGATCCCCAAAAACTCGTAAACATTAAAACAAGGAATGGATTATAGCACGCAATTGGAAATGACAGATTCGAGAAGTGGACCTTACAAAAGAAAAAAAATTTTATTATATATGGTAAAATATTTGCTTCTATGCATGTTGTGCCTTGACCACTACACCTACTTGCAACCAAAAATAAAAATAAAAACAATGTAATTAAATAGGCTTTAATGAACCCAGCTTTAAAAGGACGTCACGCCAGTACTTTGCTGTGGAATAAATTTAACAAAACTGCCTCGTTAGAATGACCAAAAAAAAAAACTAATTTTTAACATTAGCAGTCATTGATGAGAAAGTTAGGGCATCTATCTCAAACATTCTAATAAATCAAAGAAGAAATTTTTGTGGGGTTTATTCAAATACTTGAAATGCATTAATGCTGGGTTTTTTTTGGTAGTTCATTTTGGAATATTTGCTTTTTAATTTTAGAGCTATAGAAGGCCTTATTTGTAGATGTCCATAATTTACATGGAAAACGCCACGGTCATGTAAACTGAGCACACACTTCACGAATGAACATTCAACCGAGCGCACAATACTAACATCTAGCAGTGCTCAGTCGTTACTGTGGAAAGGAGGGGGTGGGGGTGGGTTCGTGCAGGAAGGATAAATATCCTAAAGCCTTTACCAATCAGAACTACTGGAAACTCTCTACCAAAAAATGCTAACAATGAAGTTGTGTATACGGCGGGGAGGGGGGGGGGGGGTAGGACACCGCCCCTGCCCTTTTAGTAAACTGGCTTTTCGTGTGCAACTTTTTATGTGGCGTAGTCTCAAGAAGGGCCAAAAGGCCTTAAAATAACATAAAAACGCCTGAAAGAGGCTGAAAAAATGGTAAAATAAATGTCCACTAAAACGTACTGTGCCCTCTTACTAAAGGTTGCCCCTGTCCTCTCAGGGGTCTGTATACGTTAATGCGCTTGTGACGGTGCTTGCGCTTTAATAAGGAATTTTGGCGTCGGAGGAGTGAGAATTTCTGAAGTTTTCATCACTCATCCGAGGCATCACGGATAAATGCTATTGCGCCTGGCTAATGAAAAAGGAATTGATGGGAATTAAAACAAAGACGTTTGAATTGAATCTTGAAAAATTCCCCGGAAATTAGTCTCTATTTTATTTTATTTAGTTCCCTTTTTTTAATGTGCGCAAAATAGATGAGTGAGCACGAATTTTTTTTTCATTAAAATTGGTTAAATATTTTTCATGACAAAAAATAAAATTGCGATCATCCTATTTGTGCACTTAGCTATTATTACGTTGATGAGTTTACTGAGGCCTAAGTTAATTTTTACAAAATGAGAAAAATCCCTCTGCACAAAACTTGAACTATTTTGTTGATTTGTTTTAAAACCTTATGAAAAGGTAGAATGATTTTGTACATTTGTTTAAAAATCTGGTGCAAAAAACGTTTTGTAGCCTACATTTGTTTTAAAACCTTGTGCAAGGGTAGGATGGTTTTAGACATTTGTTTAAAAATCTTGTGCAAATGGTATAACCTTTTTGTACATTTGTTCAATAACTTTCTGCAAAAGGTAGAACGATTTTGTACATTTGTTTAAAAAAAAAACCTTCTTCCCAAGGTCAAACAAAACTTGTGAATTAATTTCCGATGCTTTTTATACACATCTGGTTGGGTCTGTCTTGGGATTCGAGCCGTCATTCACTTGGTTTCAGAATTTGGGCTATTTCTTGCTGCTCGCTTTGCTCTGGATTCCGGGAGCGTCTCACAAAGCTGGCAGTGCGAGTTTTTTTCACGTTTTGCTGGACATAGCATAAATGCAGCCGCGTTTGGCTTAGGGTTAATTGTACTACATTGCAATTTAGCTTTTACCATGTAGTCATGTAAACGAGTAATTTAGTAATTGTTTGAAAGAAAAAAAAGAAAAAGAATAAGGTCGTGTGTGGGTAAGGAAAAATAAAAAATGGAACCTTAACAAATAGCAAAATGTTAGTAAGACACTAGGCTAACTACACCGAACCGGCGTTAAAAAAAAAACCAAAGTAAATAAATAAATAAAAAGTAGGGATGAATTTAGTTGAATTTTCCAGGGACGAACTCAGCTGGTAGCGCGATTTAATGGTAGGCCTAATTGGAAAAAAAATCCAGCAAAAAAATCACTGGAAAAAATATCCGTTAGATAGCTCACGCACGCTAAATCTAGACACACGCTTGTATTTTGCCATCAAGTAACAGACGTGGGCCAACGCATGGACATAAATATGCATTTCTAATGCTTCTTCGTTTTTTTTACAAACAAAATTGTGCGAATAATGCACATTCACATGCTAAAAAAATGACAATAAAAAGGAATCGAAAAAAAGCCAACAAATTGAACACGCAAAAAAACGCCATTTAGAGATGAAAGCCCACATCCCTATGGAACTCACAGCTGTGATAGCAGACAACTAAAAACGGATTCTAGTTCACTTGAACAAAGCGAACTATAATTTGAACTCCAATTCAAGGTAACAAATCAAAACAAACGCCCATTTAATAAAACCCCTGCATAAAACACAGGTTAAACACACCTGCACACAGTCTCACTGACTCTAAGGAATAAAAACAATCCTTGTTCCTTGGAATTGGGAGTTTAAATTATGGTCCATTTCGTTCAAGTGAACTCTAATCCTTTTTATTTGTCTGCTTTCGCAGCTGTTGAGTTCTATACAGATACGAGATCTAATGCTATTTTCTATTGTAGACTTAATTAGGCACTTAGCCAGCGAATATCTGTTGGAGACATCAACATTGCCACCTTTTCAGGGAAAAGGCCGAAACATTCGAAGGCTGCTGGAACTTAAACGGGGCGAGGGATAATCGTTTAACTGGAAAATCACTTAATTGGAAGAACGTATACAGTATAACGGAAAATCGTCAAACACGAAATTCGTAAAATGGAAACTCGTCTGGCACTAGCACGTATAATTCGTATAATGGAAAATCGTCGAATGTCCCTGCCTCGCATGTGCTGCCATGCTCGCTGTGGTTATTCATATAACATCATAAACCGTAGCTATGTTATTGTCCAGTTAGAAGTTTATCAGGTATATTATTGTCTAGTGATAAATTTATCAGGTATATTAATGTTCAGTTAGAAGCTTATCAGGTAGGCTATATTATTGTCCAGTTAGACGTTTATCCATTATACGATACTCCATTTCGATGATTTTCCAGATTTTTTATTTAGGCAGATATCAGACAATTATCCCATTAGATTTTCGTCCGACGCCCCACTTAAACTGAACTAGCAACATTTTTGTTTTAAAGTTAGTGACTGTGAAGAATTTGTAATTATTCCAGCTAAAAAAAATAAGTAAGCCGAAGGTGAAGTGTGTTTTTCCTTCGTGATGTTTTTTCCCGTGGATATTTTTTCGGTGGTTTTTTTTCGGAATTTTTTTCCTTGGATATCTTTTCAGGGATTCGATTTAACCGTTCCAAAATTGTATTGGATAAATCTATCAGTGGGTCAGAAATCCTACTGATGTCGATGAACTCACACTATGGTGTAATATGACATTTAAATCCAAAGACATTTGGGTGTAGTTCAGAATCGAATTTAAGGTCCCCCACCATTGTTTTTAATGACGTGTGCTGCGAGTAGAGAAACTGAAAAAGTAAAGCACAAAGATGTAGGCTGATTAAAAATAGAAAGTAAGTACAGTGCACATAAAATAAACAATTTACTTCGCAATTCACCACCAAACAGAAACTGAAACTTTTCTTACTTCACTGCAGATATGTATACAAAGAGGACTGTTCTTCTTTTGATTGCTGCAATCAAAACATCGTTTAAGACGCCCGTGCAGTACTGCGACCTTGCTGTGTGGCCTGTGGTTGTTAACACCAGATAAGCACGTGTTGCGGGTAAACAGTGATAGCTACCTCCTAGTTTCCCATAGCCCTATAAACAAACACTTGGCACATGCGCATGCACCGTACTTTCCCATGACGCTATAACAATGGGGCAAGGTGGCCTGATGGTTAGCATGACCGTCTCATGTGCCAGAGGTCTTGGGTTCGAGTCCGGCCTCAGCCACCCGGCATTTTCGGAAGATAAACGCCCTGTGATGTCTCGTGCTCATGCCGATTATGGCGTGTAAAAGAACGTAGGGATGGGATTTACCTAGCAAAATTGTACCTCTCTCCTTCTGGCGCCTTGGCGTCGGCTGAGAGTGCGTCAAAAGCTAAAAGCTTAAGTCCTATAAACAAACAAGTGGCGCATGCACCGTGACCACATAAATCTTCCCTGAGTTATTTTCAATCACGTAGTAAAAAATGAACACGGAGCAAGCATTGTCGCCCTGTGGTCGTCTGCATACCACCAGTATCCCAGTGCACACCGCGACTGACTGGCCATGCAGCCAAGTGCATGGATTTTATTTAGTCCACTGTAAGGGCCCACACGCACTAGGCAGCCAGGTTGTGCGGCCAAAAAACACAGGGGACGTGTGCTGCAGCAACTTCCGTTTTCCCTTGATTATTCTACACATGGTGAAAAATGAATGCGGAGCAAGTACTGTCGCCCTGTGGTCACTGCACGTAGCCCGGGAACCCGGTGGCAGCTGTGACCGACTGACTAGCTGCGGCGGCCAAGCGCTTAGTACTACATATGTCGTGAGCTTTCTCATTGACCGCAGCGACCTGGCCTCCTACTGCGCGGGGGAGGGGGGGGGGGTAAGTATTAAGGCATCTGCACACTCTGCGGCCAGTGGTTGTTGCGGCAAAAAAAAAAGAAAAACATGGCGTCGTGTGCCGCAACCATGCCCGTTTTGTCTTAATTAGTATCGGCCACTTGGTGGAAAATGAACACGGAGCACATAATTTCACCCTGTTGTCACAGCACACCCACCAGAACTGGCCGTGGTGGCCAAGTGCGTGGTGTTGCGTAAACCATAAGCATTCTTGTATTGGCCACAACGAACTGATTCCGGGGGGGGGGGGGAGGTCCCTTAGTACTTACACAAAGCTGTCGAATTAATATTTTGTTCATAGCCATTATCAAAGACGGCTGAAGGAAATTAAAGGAAACTGTTGTGATGTGCAGCGTATGACCAAATCGTGATGTGTAGCGTATGACCAAATCGTAATATACACTGCTGATGCTATTTGATTAGACGATAAAAAAATTATTGCTTAACTTTAAGTTTTCTTTTCGATAGACCTGTGCTGCTACCTGAAACTTTAATTGAATATGTCATAAAGCTTCGAAAAAGAAATTAAGTGCCTTTAGGGTCACCAGTAACCGTGGGCGACCATCTCGACTTTAAAAAATTCATTAAGTCATGTAAATATATATATATTTTTTTTTTTAATTTCTTTGCGTAAATTCATATAACCCAGCAGACATCACCGCAGGAAGATAACACCCCAAAGGGGTGACCCCCCCCCCCCCCTTGCTCCATCAAGAAAAACAATGAAGCATTACGCATTGTTGTACACTTCCATCACCTGCTGTCGTTTATGACAAAACCGCAGTGACGACGTCACGAACTTAAACAAGTGCTATGCTGAAAATGAAGCAAATGACGAGAAATGCTAGGGGAAGGATTCGGAGCAAATTTCATCAAATAGAGGGAAGTCGGAAAAATAGTAACTAATGTGTCTTACGTTTATACACACATTTTAATCTTCTGAAAACTCTGCTTCATGCCTTCGTGGGGAAGACGTAAAACATATTTCGAAAGGCAAAGAAATATTTCGTCATTCTGAATTTGTCGCGAGAGGCGAATTTCAAATGAGTCATCATAATTACGTTGTTGCGGGTCCAGATGACGACGATGCATTTTTGCTGATTTATCTGATACGAAAGATGATTCCTGAATTGTAATATTTTTTACAGAGCTTTTCAAAACTGCGTGTCATGTTGAATTTAATGGAAATGGGCGTAGTTAATTCCTTTTAATGTAAATGCTGTTAGGTAGATAATAGGAAGAGAATATTTTTCCATAAACAGAAAGATTTTTAATGGATTATGCCTGGATGTTTTTTTTTTTGGCAGTCAGTAGAAAAGACTTTACTTCTATTATCTGCAGTGTTTTACACTTAGTAGGTAACGTTTTGCTAGGTCGGACCGAATTTTCTGCCTAGATCTTCCCGCATATTCACATATCGTTTACGTTATTTATTTTTGAGTCATCTGTTGGAGAATTTGAACCGGCGCCCACTTTGCAGCCAGTCACTCTGATTACTCGGCTGTGCTCGCTCCTGTTGCTTGTGGCAGTGACGAGCAGAAAAGGGGGCAGGGGAGGCAGTCACCCTGCCGTTTGTGCCAAAAAAAATACCCTTTTTGCCGATAGTTGCTGATACGATGGTGCCTGAGAAAGGGCTCAAAGGCCTAAAGCTGCCGAAAAAGTCCAAAAAAGGGCAAAAGCTAAGAAAGGGGCAAAAAAAGGATAAAAAACCGAGCCAAAAAAGAAGGTCCCCAGAAAAATGTCCGGTAAAAGTTGCTATACCCTTTTATTAAAAGTTTCCCCTGCCCTATCAGGAGTCTGTGCGCGCTACTGGCTTGTGGGGTCCAGGGGATCTCTATAAAAACTTTTGTTGGGATTTTTTTTCCATTTAACTTGACGTGATGGAGGCTGGGAGCCCGGATTTCACGTTTTGCTGGAATAATGCGAAGGGGCTTATCGAAAAAGAATTATTTACGGTACATGTTCTTTACAATTTTCCAAAATATTTTCCAAAAACAATGCTTTCCTTATTGATAGCTAAGTACTTTCAGCTAGCCCACGGATAATTCTTGACTTAATTCTTGCTGTTATTTTCTATTGTAAGAGCCAATCTGTAGATAGTATTCAGTGGCTTAGAATTACAGATTGTCAAGTTAACAGTTCGACTACCTATCACATTCAAATGACGTCAGAGCGAGCCAGCTTGGCCCGCTCTAGCCCCTCAAGGCAGTAGGGGGAGTCGTTGTGTGTTGTAGGGAGCTGACGCACCTTACCCTAAATCTAGTTCCTTTCATGAGCCACCTTCTTGATGGCGACCGAAAGCTTAAGGGAATTACCCACCAACTTCCACGAACTAAAACCTAGTTACTTAGAATAAACGATGAGACTCGAGAATGTCCCAGCCGACCGCTACCTTAAAATAGCATAGGCTTGGCCATAATCGACGTCTTTTGGCTTAACATCTACATTGGACCCGGTTACTATGCCCGGTAGTAACCTGAAGAACTACACATTAGAAAGGAACCAAGATGAGTGTAAATATTACTAAAACTCTGGCTGAGTTTATATTGATTAACTTAAGGAAGTTGGACTGTTGATCGGTAAATATTTGTATGTTAAGAAAACGTGAGAGGTTAAAACATTTAGAATAGTATTAGAATTATACCGCTAATTCAGGAGGCATTGGCTTTATGAGGCGGCTACCGTTGGTCCCCTAGACGCCGAAGGTTTAACTGGTGCCATTTGAACTCTTATCAAGGCTGATTATGATTAATCTGGTAAACAGTTATAAAAGCCCGTCAAATAAATGGGGGCTCTGTCCGTGATTGATTTGGATCTACGTAAATTTAATTTTTGTGAACCTCTCGTGCTACCAGAGTGAATAAATATTTATACCACCATTTATTGTCATAAATGAGGGCTTATCTGTGATTAATTTGAACCTGCGTTAACTGACTTTACGAACTGTACCGTGTGGGAAGATTACCGTCGTTTGGGTTTGAGAAATAAGGGCACACCCATTGATTCGAACTTACGAACCCTTCGTTCTACCTGATGGACGACTGCTTCACACGACTTTAACATTACACTACGAACATTTATTCATTTGTTGGCAAAAATTGAAAACACTTATTAGTAGATTTGAACTGTGCAATTTTTTTCATATTACAATTGACTGAGTGACCTGTTCGTTTAAATATATTTGCCATCCGTTCGACTTGGATTTCTTGTGTTCCGAACATTGGTTGACATTTTAGAGGAGGAAGTGGATTTTGGCATTCTCACTGTGATGTTTGGAAGGGATCTTGCCATTTTCAACTGTTTATCAAGATACGAAGATTTCCGGTTCCGGTAACGGAAGTGTTAATCGGTGTTAATGATTAACTGTCCACTACACGTGAAAATAGGATTTCACCTTTGCTACAATTTTTCGAATAATTGCCACTCCACGTAAGAGAGGAATCTTACCCTTTCTACAGCTACTGGACTTGAGATTTTGCGACGACTTTTCGTAGCCACTCCCACAACTTTTGCAGTATCACTGTGGAAAAAATAATATACGTGGGCTACGACCTAGTCTACAGACCCACCGAGTTTGGTTGGAATTCGTCGGTAATATTTTTCTTTACCGAATTTTGAAGTACTTGCCTAACTGGGTTGTGACTTAGGCGTACTGCCAGCCACTACACGTCGAGATGGCTTTTCTCGACCTTTGCTCCACATCCCCACCAAACCAGTACCACTACACAAAGATTTGAATTCTACCTTGGCTTCACAACTTTAAACTTTAAATATTCACCTAGGAAGACTACGATTTTTGGACCAGAGTAACGGAACCGGTTACTTCGACTACATCAACAATAGCAACGGTTGCTTCTTCAGCCATCAATCAAATTCAAGAAACAGTGAAGGACTTGCAAGAAACTTTAAATCAACAACAGACTTTATCTGCTAGGGCTTCCCCGGATGTGGATTCCCTGCACTGCAGCTATCATAATCAACAAGAAAATTCGAGCGACCCTTCGATCTGTCAAGACCAAGCTTTCAACATCCAGTAAGTTGTAACAATTGTGATGTTGATGGTCACGGCTCTGATCAGAACTTAGTGTGTGATAATTCGTCGGACTGTGCTTCAAACAGTGTTAGACATAAAATCAGAGCGTCACATGCGAAGCCTGTAGGGTTAAGAACTTATCATTGTTAGATTCACTAGGCAAGCTGCACATTTGGTGCAATTGTGTGAGAATAATGTCGTTTCTGATGCTGTTTTAGAGAAGGCAGGGCAACCGCTTTTCTTTCAGTAGAGAAGATTAAGCGATGATCGGTCTACTTCATCTAGTGACTACAGTATCGTGAGAAATGGGTTAGCTGTTAGAGGTTGTTGGATTTAGACTGTTTTAGGCAGGATGTTTTGTTTCAGAGGGCTGTTCTGGTGTATAAAATACTTTAGCTAATGATATTCAGGTTAACGACGACCGGAGTACGTCGTCGATTGATAGTAGAGCGTCACGCATGCATGAGCAGCGCTTATATAATGATTATCTGTATACCTCTTACAATGTTGGCCAGGAATCTGATGTATATTTAGGCCTTGGGTGTTTGGTTAGCGGCCGTAATTGCATGTTTGTTAGGTGCAGCCTCTGTGCTGACATTCGCTGCACTTGTTATGACTGCTGCAGGTGTTTAACGTTTTCTTCGTCGCCCATTACATCATTTCATGCTGAATATCAGGTTGTAGACAGAGAATTGACTTCACGCACACCAGGGTATCACAATACGTCATTTTCTCATAGTTTATCGTCCGATCCTGACATTTCGACATTGTTTCGCGATAATGAGCTTGATGAGTATGTCCCCCTCCCAGACCCAAAGCGAACCTGTCTTGCCGAGTGGTTCTTCACAGCTGAATCAGGGAGACCATAGTATTGAGTTTGGAGCTAGGCCTAAAGAAACAGAGACTTTAGTCATGCCACGCAGCATCATTCTACACCTAGTCCCCCATCCCTAGAAGACATGATGTTGCAGCTTACCCAGACTGACAACAGACGTCATCAAACGTCACAGAATGCCATCAATAGCCCCACACTTCAAGACTCGCAGCATCTTGACAGAACTCTACCTTTTATTTTCTAGCCAAGAAATCAACGTGAAGAACAATCCATAGACAGTCAACGTTCTTCTAATAAACATTACACCAGTAATCCTAGTATGTCACGTAGTACACGAAATCCGTTGTTTCAGCCGAGATATGCCGCAGTACCTGCAGGCATCAATAAATTGCGGAAAAACAAGCAGTCTTTAACGGATTGGATTTCGTCAGCTCCAGTGGACGACGGTTTAATTACTTACGTATTATCGCAGTTGGGTATCTCTAGAGAGACTGCGATTAGTGAAGAAAGGGGTCGCACAAACCCTGTTCATCAACCTGTTCATGCGGACACGCCCCTTCAGAAGGATTTTCTAGTTTTCTGCGACAATCGGGAATTCACAATGATTAAACCGGCAATACGCGAGTCATCTATAATTTCGCATTCTTTCTCCTTGACTGATAAACATGCTGCTTCGCAAGATCAGCCGAGAAGCATCGAATGCCGTGGTAACGTTGAATTGGAAATGCTAGGGAAAGAGCGGACCTCTTTCTCTGCGGGAGATGACCTTCGTCTACCTAATAGCCTTGGGGAGAGCACACTCAAACTCCCAAGTCTGCCAGCATACAGCGGCCAGCAAGAGTCATTCTACCTACCTGCTATACCACCAACCCCCAAACCACTGACCCAGATTGAGGGTAGAGAAAGAGCATCGCTTGCCAGCTAATGGACGGCCTGCCCTTTACGGGTGGAGAGAAGAGGAAAGGATTGAGAACACTGCGCTGCCACGCTCGCTGCAGTCAACTAGGCCACATCAGTGAAAAAGCTGACTTCGGCCCTAATTATCATAGACCGACGAGGCTTGGACCTTTGGAGAGCTTAGGGAGCCAGGAACAGAATGAGATGTCACACGGTATACCTGGGTATCGCACGCCAAAAACTAATTTGCCAAGATTCTCCGGTTACCAGGATAGCTGCACAGCGCCAGAGTTCCTGACTGCCCTGAAGAAGTACACTGAAGCCTACCAGCTTTCTACGGACTTTGTGCTGAGAACTATCATACCACTAGCACTACTCGGACCAGCGGAGAAATGGTTGAGTTTCGTTTTGAGCGGTTTTCAACATGGAACGAGTTTTTGGAAGCATTTCACTTGGATTTTTCCAGTCCTACCTACATAGAGGACCTCAGAAGAGAACTGGAGATGCGGTTTCAAGCACCGGACGAGCCAATAGGGTTTTTTCCTCGGAAGTATCAACGAATTTTATGAGCGTTTGGACCCAACCACTCCGGAATCCGTTCATGTGCAGAGAGCCTTAAGACAGTTGCATCCAAGCTACTGCACCTTACTCTGGCAACACAACTTTATTTCATTGTAACAACTTGCCAGGGAGGGTTCTGAGCTGTGTCGCTTCCTCATTCGTCAGCGCACATACCGCGAACCAATGAAAGCAGCGGACTCTGCCGAGCCATCGTTGTGTTGGCAGGAGAAGAAACAGCAGCGCTCGGCCTCTGATGTCGGCAAAATGGATGAAGTATGTTGCGAGTACAACACTATGGAAGTGGCTCATGATAAAATCAGGGTACAGGGACACACATCTGCTGAACCAAAGTGTTCCCTGGCGGGGCTTGACCCGCAGGGGTACCAATCAGGGAGGTACTCGCCACCACCGCACCGTAGTGGCACCAACAGATGGAAGAGTGTCATCACTACACCTAGCAACACTGATATGCCAAGGGTTCGGAAGAGCTATGGCAAGTGTTACGAATGCTTGTCGGAGCTGCATTTTCAGCGAGGCTGCCCTCAGCTGAAAGCAAAAAACCAGACGAACGATCTCTCAGAGTCCGTCGACAGGAGATCATAACAGAGAGGACGGACAGGAGTATTCAAACGGATTTGCAACACGACTTGACTTCTGAATGTATGGGGGGGGGG
>JAHWFP010149717.1:0-10718 GCA_023313725.1 Lithobius niger
ATGCAAATACGTCGAGGGGCGAAGCCCCGAGACGATTTGCATGTCGAGCGGCCAAATCTTCGCACCCGCGGTTTAAAAATCGATAACCAATAGTTCTTTAATGAATAACTTATTTATATCACGGTTGGGACGTCAAGCTAATTCGTATTTAATTAAAACGTGTTTGTGTTTTGTGAAAGGTCATTCCATTTTAGTTTACTGAGGGTGGAGTGGTTCGAAGACGAGTCGTCGTTTGCGTCCGTTTGTGGGGGATTGGGCACCGTCGTTTCGCCGTATTGCACGCTAGCCAGGTCGCTTGTGTTTTCGAAGCTTTTCGGAGTGATAGAACTTCGATAAAAGGCTGCAGGGATAGAATGACATTCTGGGAAGGTATGTAATTCATTTTGAGCGTTTGTAATTTGAGAATTGTTTAAAAACTAGGTAATAGGTAGCGATATGAATGAAGGTCATTGCATTTTAGTTTGCGGAGGGAGGGGGAGGGGGGGAGTTAACGCAGCGTGAATGGCTTAGATATTGGCCAGACGTATAAGAGTTTGCAGGGATGGGATTTCATTCCTTTTAAGTAATTAAGTTTTGTGCGTTTTTATTGCGTTAAGTTTTTCTTTTCACGATGTAATTTGGTCGTTGGTATGTGTTCCCGGTCGCGTGATCCGGAGGAAGTGTGAAAAGTGTAGGTTATTGGCAAAAGTGTTGGTTATCGGCAAAAGTGTGAGGTAACTTGATAACCAACACTTTTTGCGATGACGCACACTTCCAGTGTTGGTTAACGGGATTTAACCAACGGAAATTTAGCATGGCGTTGAGTTAGCGTGACGTCACAGCCGTGGTATAACGTTTTTTAAATAGCGAGAAAGTTTGTTACAACGGATATTTTAGTCTCGATTCATTTCATTCACTATATTTTCTTTTCAGTTAATTAGTGTGGTTAGAAATGAGAGCGCTGTTAAAACGGCCAGCACTCTCTTAGCGACGGTAGTGACGCCACTAGTGACGGTGGTGGGGTAGCGGCGAACGTTCGAAGCTACCACATCATTGAAGTAAAACTTGAAATTTCTCCATCTTTAGCCATCACAGCGTTACTTTCCCCCGTTTTCACGCAATAATTAGCCTCCAGAAAGTATGAATCATGATCGGCCAAATATGTAAACATTTGTAAGCGATATGTAAAGTTTTTATAGTTTTTATGGGAAGATAAAGAGTTCCCAAAATGCATGTGTTTCAGATGAAAAAAAATCCAGTTAAAAACATTTGTTTCGACGATGGTAAATTTGTAGTCCACAGTGATAGTGAGTCCGGAGTATAATGCATAAAAGCTTTTAAAATTTTAAACATGGTATACATATCGAGACACACGTTAGTGTGCCACCCGCCAAGATAAACGATAACATCCAAATAAACTATATATTTAAGCATGGCGACCACTATAGATACTTAGTGTCGTTACAGCTAAGGTGGTTTGGCTGTTTTTAACCGTTTGAGGGTTAATAACAATGCGACAGAAAAGGCTGAAACTTGTTTGATCAGGAGACTTTGGTCGCCTGACAACATAAAAGTCACTGTAGTGACATAGCTTTTCGATTTCTTGTTGAAAAAACGACGTAAATAAGGATAAATATTGTGACATGCCAGCCTCCATGCACACGTGTATATCAAACAAACAAACAAAACGGTTGGATATTTCACACACACAAAAAAAACACTATATCAAAAACCTCTATAATACACAAATTACGCGTATCTAAACATATATACGCACACAAACACAAACCGCGTTCACTTTCTGACACAACACTGAGTAACAACAGTCTTTGTTTCCTGGAATTGGAGTTCAAATTATAATTCGTTGCATTCGAGTGCAATCCAATCCATTTTTATTCGTGTTTCACAGCTGTGAGTATGGGAATACGAGCTCTGTGGGCGGGTGGAGACGGACCACAAAACGCGCGCCAATCGCTGAAAAAACGATACCACTGGCGCGTCTGAATCAACGGAACCTTTCAGGCTACAAATACGCAAATGCGCAAATTGTCCTTCTTCGTGCTTCCTGACGATTCTGACCCCATTCGAGAGCAAGCATCAGGGATGTTTTTAAAGTCAGCGGCTTGCGAGCCACTTGGAAGAGAGGCAAGCTTTCCCGTTTTTTTTTAATTCAAGCCGCTTGCCGCTGAGAAATTTTTCCGTCGTTTTTAAAGTCAGCTGGCCAGCCAACTAAGCGAGGAAAAAGGGTGCTGAGTTCGCTGAGCTTACGCAACCAATATGAGGGCACGATGTGCGCAAGCGCCATTGCCACGGAGCAAGAATCGGCAACAATCATCATACAAGCGATAAATCTACATGATACGTGCGTGATAAGTACGATATTGATAGCTGCCAGCAGCTCATTGCTTAATCTTTACTCTCATCTTCTTAAACGCTACTAATAATGCGATAAAACAGAGAAAAGAGATATAATAACTGATTTTGTTACTGTCGGCCATGTTTGTGCTTAGTAAACTTCAAATAACGTCGTTTTTAATCTCAGCTCGAAAATGGGAAAAGCGAAGGAAGCCGAAACCAAGCAAACTCAGCGCTCAGCAAGCAAGCCGCTGACTTTAAAAACATCCCTATCGCAAACTATGCCCGTTGAAATACTGAGCTTAACGAGCGAACCGATCACTCAACAGGAGCACTGAAATCGCAACGTGACGCCGAATGTACCGAGGAGCAGACATTTGCAGGTTATTTGGGGGCGGTCAACCAACAGACGCAGGAGCGTGCCACTGCGTGTGAAAGCCCCAGTCCATTCTCATGGTTTTTACCTGACCCGCCAGCGATTGCTATTTTTATGCCACAAACGCCACAAATGCCAAAGATTGCGTCTGCGATTTTGTCGCGTGTTTTGTGGTCCGTCTGCAACCGCCCTAATGTTTTTTTTTTTCCTAAACGTCGAAGCCGTTTTTTGTTCAGTTTTTTGTTCAGGGGCACGCGCTTGCAGGTGATTTGGGGGTGGTGAAGCAACAGACGCAAAAGCGCGCCATTGCGTGTGAAAGCGCCAGTACATTTACATGGTTTTTAACGTTGATATTTGCCCAATTACAGGCTACTACAGTTACAAGCTAACACCATTTCTTGTTTCAGGAAAATAAATTCTTCCATGCGGGTAACAAAGCAGGTTCTTAGCTCATTTTACTGGTATTGCAGCTCTGGAGATGTGCCCTTTCCATAAGGCCTCTTCTAATTAGTCGGTTCAAGGGATGCGGAGGAAGGAAATGTTTTATTGAGCGTCTTGCCCCACATCCACGCACGCTCCCTAAACAACTACAATAAATCATGCATGTACAACCGCTATGCCATACGACAACAGAGCAGCCAAAATGTACGAATGCAATTACGAATGCACGACTGCAATAATTGACACTGCTGACACCGCCTTCACTCTCATGTGAGCCACCACTACTGCGTACTGTTGCTGCACACTGTTACTGCACAACTGCACCATTCTTCTCCTCTGTCTCCACGTGCGAACTGTTTAACAACCACTTCTCTCCTCTAAACGACCAAATGGATTGTTTTACATTGTTTTCAACATTGTTATTATGCAACAATGCCAGTTAATCATCAAACGCCAGCTGCAATACGTAGACAAAAGAATCAAACGCCAACCTCTTTCGTCACGCTAATCCCACCGAGTAACAGTTCTTAGTTTTTAATGAAATATACGAAAATTGCTTACTGCGCAATTTTCAATTATTTCATTTAACGTTTGAAGTCTTAGTCGATGGAATTAGCTTGGCGACTGAGCATGGCGTTTTACATCATGACTTCACACAGCCGAAAAGCTTGACGGGAATCCTTAACAAGGTTTGTTTTGGGGTAAATATCAGATATTTTTGCAGAGGCGTAACTCCAAAATTGGGGCTCGGAGGCGGCAGTGCAGTAGAGGCTCTCCGCCCCCCCCCTCATAAAAAAAATTCGGTTATTGTCACGCGAGGTGAGTCCAGTGGAGGGCCCCTTTCATTAAAAAATGAAATGCAGTTTTGCCACGCAAGGCAAGAGCCCAGTAGAGGCCGCCCCCCCCCCCCCATGAAAAAAAATGTTGTTTCTGCTACACAAGGCGAGAGCCCAGTGGAGGCCGGCCGCCTTTCTTTAAAAAAATTGCAGCTTTTGCCACACAAAGCAAAAGCCCAGTGAGCCCCCTTCACACAAAAAAAAACCAACGAAATGCAGTTTTGCCACACAAGGTAAAAGCCTGGCAGAGGCCGCCTCCCTACCTCTCTCCCCTTCATAAAAAAATGCAGTTTTTGTCACAAGGCGAGAGCCGAGCAGACCCTTCATTAAAAAAATTGGCATTTTATCCCACATACGGTGAGAGCCCAGTGGAGCGCCCCGTCCACCCCCTTCCCCCCACACACTATTCATAAAAAAATTAAACAATTAAGTTTTTTCGACATACGACAACTTTTTTCCCGAAAATATAACAATAACTTACTCCTGACATTTCGCGGTTACAAACAAATTTTAAATTGGGGGCCAGTGAATGGGGCCCCCAAAGTCGGTGGGCCCGGAGGCAGCTGCCTCCTCTGCCTCATTGTAGTTACGCCACTATATTTTTGTTCCAAATTGATAAAATCCTTTTTATTTCTTAGTAATTATGAGATGGAAACGCCAATCTAGTTTTCGGGTCCATTTCATTTTTTTTTTTTTTTTGGCGTTCGTTCCGTTTTGAAAACAGCAGTCACCTCTTTTCCTGTGATTTATATTTATTATTAGTATAATACCTTAGCGCTAGTCTAAACAGTTGCTGTTTTCGATATCGATATTGCTTTGGTTTTCGGTGCCTTTCTATTTTTTTTTATTTGGGGGGGGGGGGAGGAGGAGGCTTTACTTCCGTTACCTTAAGTATTAACAGAGTTCGTTTTTGTTTTGCTAATTCGTGCTACTTTGCCGTACCACGCAGTGTAGTTTAGCTTGTTTTAATGTTTTGTATTGAATTTTTATTCAGCTTAGAAGTCGTACATGTTATTGAGCCTTCAAGCCGTATGGTCACACTAACATCTACTTATAAACTAACTTAGCCTAAAACTGAACATACTGAACACACTAATTGTCGTGAGCAATGTTTCAAAACAATGCCAATCAGCAAATAGTGCTGCTCAGCAAACGTCAGTAAGTTGAACATTAAATAAATCAGTGCGTTTGCAAGGAGATACTGCAGTACTAATAAGAAATACTAATCTTATGGAAAAAGGTGACTGCTGTCCTCAAAATGTAAAGAAAGCCAACAAAAAAGAAAAGAGAAATCGACCAGAAAACTAGATTGGTGTTTCCACTCTCATAATTGCTAAAAAAAAAAAAATCATTATTTGGGACCAGACAATTTCTGATATGATTTACCCCAAAACAAAACTTGTTACGGATTCCCGCCAAGCTTTTCAGCCGTGTGAAGTCGTGATATCAAACGCCAAGCTCGTTCGCCAAGCTTATCCCACCGATAAGACCTCAAACGATGAAATAATTGAAAATTGCGCAGTAAGCAATTTTCATACATTTCTTTTAACCTTCGAACTATTACTCGGTGAGATTAGTTTGGCGAAAGAGCTTGGCGTTTGATATCACGACTTCAAACGGCCGAAAGGTTTGGTGGGAATTCTCAACAAGTTTTGTTTTGGGCCGGGTAGATCATATTTACTGAACGGAGTACGCGCAAATGCCTCATGCACGCCCAGAATGCAAGCAAACGCGCCATCATTGTGCACCAGCATCCATTGCGACGGCATCAAAAGCAAACCTTTCAGCATTAGAATAGAGCACTTGAACCGAGTACTTTATTACGGTAACCAATCAGACTACAGCCCGTCATAATAACCCTGAAATGTTGAAATTGCATGATTAGTCATGTTTATTATGGTTACACAAGATGAAGTGACACAGCAAACTATCTGTAAACATTTATTTATGATTTAAATACATCAAATACTTGAACAGATAGTCAATTAAAAACATTACTGGATCTCGGACTGCTTCCAGATGGCGTAAATGTCTGGAGTTTTTACCTTCAGTGCTTCTTCAAACTGGTTAAAGCAGTTTTGGATCGCGTTGTTTACCTCTGTTTCCACATTGGCCCATTCTTTCTGAACCACCTGATCCTCCGCAAATTTAATCAGAAGCTTAACAGTTTGTAATAATTTGTCGGCACCAGTCGCTCCGGCTGCTACTTCGCTTTCGTAGGCTTTCATGAGATTTTTAAGCTTGTCGCCATGCTTCTCCGCAATATTTCCCAATTTTTTTACGCATACATTGGCCTCTTGCAGAATGTCTATGTAGCGGACAACATTTATCGCGTTGACTTTTCCCGTAAATATTTCCTTGAAACTCAGAAAGGTAGTTTTAAGCATTCGGCCGATTTGCTTAAACAGTGGGCCGAACATTCTCATTCCGAAGTCGAACTTTGTAGGCTCTTCAGCGGAAGTGGCTGGCACGACGCATGCGCCAAGCAAGGCGAGAAGTGTTAGGTATACGTGAAGCTTCATGGCGAGCAGAGTTTGAATCTGTAAAAAAAATAAATAAATAAAGAAATAAGGAGAAACGTCAATTGTTTATGAGTTGGAATACGTCCTGGACTTAGCCAGGAAAAAAGCCTGGAGATCCTGTTTAAAAGGACGTATTCAAGCAGCGACCACGCAACGCTTTTTTTTCGCAATCAGATGTTCGTGTAATGTCGAAAGTATCGTTGTCATGGTAACAACGCTACGTGGGAAACTGTCTGCGACATCATTTGGTTAAATGCGGGCAGTTATCCATGTCAATAAGGTAATAATTTCTCCCAAAAATAATTTTCCCAGCCACTTCTGAAAGCTCTGCATTGACTTTTTCTTTACCAATCGGCCGAAACAAAACGAACGCCATATTGAAATTTCAAGTTATTTATAGCTTCTAGCTGAGCGAGACTGCCTTGCTAGATGGTAGCCTAAATGCACCCTTATGCAGAAATGATGTAACTCGACTTAGGGTATGTCTACATAACGATGTTATTAGGACCAGGAAAATGTAAGCCCTGGAACGAAGTCTGTTGAAAAGAAAAGATCAAAGTGCAAAATGTCAGTGTCAACACAACGCGACGTTTCGAGCTGACTCCAGCTCATTATCAAGGGAATGAAAACACAATACGCGTAAAGTTGTATAACAGAAAACATTTTAAAAATTAAAAAAAAAAGCAAGAGGAGTGGCTAAAAGCATAAGAAGAGTGGCGACTGCACTCAATAGTCTCCACTTCTTCTTGTGCTTTCAGCACAAAAAGTCACTCTCCTCTACCTCTTTACTTATTTTTTGTTCTTTAAACTTTAAAATTCTCCTTTTAAAAAATTGTTCGAACTTTTGTATTGACTTAGGCAGTTTCTCCTGAATTCGGCTGTCTGTTAAATGCATCTTTAAGTCTATTGTGTTTTTATTGCCTTGATAATGAGCTGGAGTCAACTCGAAACGTCGGGCTGTGTTGACATTGCCCGCGTTGGGCTTCTCTATTCAACGTACGTAACGAACTCATAAAACGTTGTAAATGAACGGTGAAAAAAAAAAAACCCTGGCAGACAGAGGCTTCCCTTCACGCTCATTGAATTAAATTTCTTTATTTTCGGGGCACATGTCTCCCCCCCCCCCCTGGACGGGCCGAAGATAATACATACTATTCATACGTTTCGTGTAGCCTCACAAAATACTTACAAACGACCCAATAAACAAAAATCTTACCTATGCGCTGCACAGCATCTAACCTGGAAAAGTCAACAAAAGGGAAGCTACGCATCATGGGTATTATATCTCAAAATAATTGTTTGCCTAAATCATTCCAATTTTCCATGACTGGTAATATTTTGTTAAAGTCTCCATTCTAGTACGATTCACCACAATGGTTTACCGTAATTTAACAGAACACTACGCAGTCACGAAAAATTGGAATGATTTAGGTTAAAAATCCCCTTCCTCCCCCCCCCCCCCAACCATTTTGTTGTATTGACCTGGTTAGGTGCCTTGCGCATATAGTAAGAGTTTTTATTGTGTTTTTCCAATATGTTATTACATGAAACTTTTGAGTAGTATGTATATTATTTTGTAGCCTCTCCGAAAAAGGACGTGTGTCCGAAATTAATATTTTTTTTCATTAAATGTTCGTCGTGGGAAGGTTGTGTCTGCCAGATATATATAGTTTTACCGTTCGCACAACAAATCCTTGAAAGAGAATAGGGACGTTCTAGAATGTAGCGAGAGGCTGGGAAACGTCACCACGGCCTCTGTTTTTGCCATGGTAATTAGCAAGGAAACACGGAATTCAGAAGTGACTGGTAATTCAGAATGTTACATGGGGGGTATTCATTACCTTGATATCACGGATTGGTGTAACTGCACGCATTAATCATGCTGTGTTGTTGGTTGCTGTCAAGGCAGTGTTTTGGAGTAAAAAGCACGGCAACAGATTGTGTGAAGGCAAACCAAGCGGTGCTACATAAAAATACGAACAACGTTTCGAAAATTTTCAATTTTCGTCACCAGGTTAGCAATAAAATTAAAGCATGGCAAAAGCCACTAAGTCATCCTACATTAAAACCATAAAACAGTAATTTAAAACGGATAAAAACCACCAATTTCTCCCCTCAAAAGAGGCAGAAATGGCAGCTGAAAAGCAATGAACCACCTGCTCCGTTGGGATGCCACGTCGCAAGGCAAGGTGTCTGCAAATCGGGGTCACGTGTTTCAAAGGTGTGATACATTACCGCATAACGAATGCATCACACCTTTGAAACACGTGACCCCGATTTCCATACACCTTGCCTGCGACGTGGCATCCCAACGGAGCAGGTGGGTCGTTGCTTTTCGGCTGCCATTTCTGCCGCTTTTGAGGGGAGAAATTGGTGGTTTTTATCCGTTTTAAATTACTGTTTTATGCTTTTAACGTAGGGTGACTTAGTGGCTCTTGCCATGCGTTAATTTTATTGCTAACCTGATGACGAAAATTGAAAATTTTCGAAACGTTCTTTGTATATGTAGCAATACTTGGTTTGCCTTCACACAAGGTAGTGTTTTAACTATGCATGAAACGACACAACGGAGTGATCCGTGACAACAAGGAATGCAGGTAATAGAGGTAATATCGATAACCTACACACTAGAGAGGACAACAGTCAACCAAGGCCAGCTGAGATAGTAGCTGAGTTCCTCGCTTTACTCCAGACCCGTCAGCTTGCCTCATGTTTCGTGACTGACACGCTAGGAGTCGTCCAGTACCGTACGGATTGAGAACCCAAAGGAATTTGTATCTGGAATAAGTGAATGCGGGAAAAGCCCTCAATATGCGCCAGATCTCGTAATTTGATCGTTACCTTTACGTGTTTAAAGTTTAAAGCATAGATTTAATTCGGATACCAATCTTCTTTGGTTCTCAGGCGGTACGGTACTGGACGACTCCTGGCGTGTCAGTCACTAACTAATGCTGGAAGAGCACAAAGCTGACCGGCCTGGAGTGGAGCGAGGAACGCAGCTACTATCTCAGCTGGCCTTGCAGTCAACAGCACTAGTACGCTGACATACTTGTTGGGGCCTCACTTCATTGAATGCAGTGATAGCAGCGTACATATATCTGCGTTCCTATTCTATATTTTTCCACCAAACTTGGCCAGGCAGTTGAAAACTATGGAAGGTATATTTATACCAAAAATTACATGCTGGCACCACATTCTTGGCTATTCTCTGTACCCTTTCCGATAAGTTGATATCTTTAGCTAGGCACAGGGACCAAAGTACATTCCCACACTACAGAAACGGTGTGACATAGGTTTTGTATGCTAAGTTGATGGCCTCCTATGGGATGTATGTCAGGTCTTGCATATCGGTTGTTAGCTCCTTCAACAATATCTGCTTGAGGACCTTATCCTTATGGAGAGTTTTTGCGCTAGATCGTGGGGGGGGGGGGGGTACACATCACCTCGAAGCTTAAGTCGTCTGACCATTGCAACATGATCGCTTCTAAGGCTTATCGTAGGTTCGCGATTGTTGAGCATTGTTTCACGTGAGGCAACCCAAAAGTTAAAACTTGGGCCTTTAAGGTCTATGTGCGACCTCAGCTACAGCATGCAAGCCAAGTTTGGTCTCCTTACCTCCTTGAGGACATTGACAGAATTGAGTCCGTCCAGCGTTGCTTCACAAAGAAACTTCCAGGCATTCACGACCTCCCATGCGGTATACACGGCTCTTACGAACTGGGCTCGAGTCCCTGGAACTGCACAGGCTGCATGCAGATCTGCTATTGACTTTTAGGACTGTCCGTGGTCTCTTGCCCATTGACATGCCTTTCTTTGACCATTGTTTCAGTACGACCACAATGGGCCATTCTCTTAAGTTGGCGGTTGCCTCGACCAAGCAAGACTATAGCTTAAACTTCTTTGCTGTCCGGGTTGTTCGCCCGTGGAATTTGCTGTCAGACGGAGCAGCCCTTGCGCCCACTGTGGTACGTTTTTCCAATTTGCTGGAGAAACTTCCACTCAGGGGGTTCTTGAAGAGACCTGAATTTGTCCTCGATTCACCCCCCCGATGAACATTTCTCGCCCGATTTCAGAATTTTTGTAACGACTAGGACTTCTGTGAGAACCTGCACCCATCAAGCACCGTTTCAACCACGAGTATAATCCTATTATTATTATTATTAAACTAAATACAGATGCAAACCTATTTACGTTGCCTTTTAGACTTAC
>JAHWFP010149718.1:975-17405 GCA_023313725.1 Lithobius niger
GGGGGGGGGGGGTGAAGGGAAACAGTTATCAATTATGAAGTAAAAAAAATCAGAAAAATATAGCAATGTGCTGCAGTACATTAGACACTTTTTTGTTTGAAAACAGTTGTTTTGTGAAACTTGTATAGAGGGCCATTTTTTTGGGCCGGGCCGGTGGGGCAAGTTGCTACAAGTCCGCCCCTGAAAACCACATCACAACTTTCAAAACTGTTGTAAGAATAATATAGTGCATAATATAGGTTACACACTCGCCTACTTTCGGGGCTAAATTTTTCATCATTACTCACACCAGTTTCACCAGTTACACACACCAGTTTTTAAGATTTCATATTCAAGACTTCAGGACTGGTATTTCATTTTTATTTTCAACGATATTTCGAGGATTTCAAGGAGTCGCACTGAATTAGTAAATCTGTAGGTCTATACTAAGCACACTAAAAGTACGGTTTTTACGATTTTTCAGCGGGAGTAGAATGGACCAAAACTGTAAAAACATGCGAATACAGCAGTAAGGTTTCACGTGGACTAAACATTACAGGAACACTGCGGCATGTGAAACCTTACAGGCAGGTTTATTTGTGTTACTTTGCAGTTTTGACTTCGGATCAGTTAAACTTTACCTTAAACATCAAACGAGCTCTACACCCTTTTCGCAGAACAGGGCCGAGCAAGCTGGGGAAACTGCGCGCTCTTCCTCTCCCCCCCCCCCCAAAAAAAAGCCCCTTGGACCATGGACGACAGTTTACTGGGGAGGCGCCAGTGGGGCAGCTGTATTACTATTAGTAAGGGAGGCGAACCAAAAAATTCTAATTTCGCGACCCTCTTCTCCGCCCCCCCCCCCCCCTCTCCAAGAACGTGGGATGTTATGTTTGGCTCAGTGACGCATCAAGGGGAAGGGGAGACCTTATTTTTAATACACTCAGAAGCTTAAAATAATATTCACACTTGTGAACCTTTATACTACTGAGTGTAATTAATGCTATAAAGACCTATCAATAACCGAACAAGTGTAGCCTGATTATATTACCAGAGTACATAAAGAAATAAATGCTCATCCTATTTTCTGAGGAAAGGGCACATTCACAATGTACTATAAGAGTTATAGGTCTTATCTTGTAGTTTTATTTCGTGAGAATAATTCGTTGTTTGTCGACCTGGTGCTTTCTTCGCAACCGTTCTTTAATCTTTACCAATATTTTGATGCTATCGCAGCGTTTTGTCACGTGGTTTCGATTACTGTTCAGTTTCAGTTGTCAAATTATTTTTATGATTGGGCTTCTTTGAAGCGTACCGGTAATGTCCTTGAGCTTAATTTGGAACAATAAGGGAAAAGCATTTTTTATTTAATCGCTGTAAACGTACACGAAAAACTAAAATTATTTGTGCGCCACAAAAAATAGAGCTAAATTGAAATAGGAAGGCGCTCTATTTAACGGATGGGGAAAATGAATAAAGCAAAAGCTAGAAATTATTAGCGAAACCTAACTACGTAATCTCTTAAAATGGAATGAATACAGAATTTAATTGTAAGTAGCGTATTTAATTTGTATTGGCTTAAGGATTAGATTACTTGCACGAACTTCAATAAGAAATTAAAAAGTAATTTCTTGTTTCTAATTAACTGTCTCCGGGTTTCGCTAATTAATGGCTGCCGGCTTGTTTACGGGAATCAGCAATATGCCCGAAAAAAGTCTTGACTTTGGCGTTAGTAAGAAATGGTTCGAAAATTTTACTCGGTATGAAAAAGAGAGGCTTCGGTGAAGGAAGGTGGAATGGATTTGGAGGAAAAGTAGAAGAAAATGAAAGTATTGAAAAAGCAGCTTTGAGGTAAAAATTTCCCGCCGCTTTTACTGTTAGCACGTGCTAGCAACTGACTACAAACTAGAGGCGCTTGGTTGTTGTTTTTGGTGGTTGGCTTTGGTATAGATTGGTTCTTGTATGCGTCGCCGCTCGGTTTTTGGGCGTTTTTCGTAACGAGGAAAGGAATTCTTCACCGAATTCTTAGGTCACTTGCGAGCGTAAGGGTTTACTGTGTGGGTTGGAGCGGTCAACGGCCAGGCCCACGATCGGCGTAGGCTACTCACAGCAAAAGCTCACAGGGAGCCGTCACAAAATACTCTAGGTGTGCCGGCCTTTTTTTTTTTTAACTCACCTCTCTTTAAAATACATATACTACTTCCTATGTATAATAAAAGTAGGAGAGTAGCAGGGACGACCACCGGGGGGGGGGAGGGGGGGCTTCGAGCCCCTACCCTCATGGCAAAGTGCCCTTTTTATGGGAGCGGTGGTGTGAAAGAACCAAAAAAAAACAATAACTGCCAAGAAAGTGGTGTAAAGAGGCGCAGAAATGGTTAAAATCCCACAAAAAGGGGTTAAAACACAAAAAAAAAAAGGTCCCCAGAAAAAAGTAAGTTTGCCCCTGTTCTCGCGGGGCCTGTGCACGTTCCTGGAGAGTAGTACTAGTATGTGCATAGAGACGTGAGTTTAAGGCCGCCTTACCAATAGTACAGTATTTTGTAAAGGCCCTGTCGGGCGTACCAGATCGAAAGTAGACATGTTTTTTTTCTAATCCGATGCTGTCGCTCGCGGGGTGCTTTCCTGCAGTACTCCCGTCATGTGCCTAGCCGCCGTGGGACTGCCAATTGTTTTGGACTAACGTACACAATGCCTTCCCACTCTCCCCCCCCCCCCCTCACAATTCTAAAGCAGTACGTAATTTGGGAGGGGACAGAGTGTGGTAAAGCCAGGAACCAAAAGTTTGTCAGTTTTGGGGCCACAGCTGAGGGAGTGGTCATTATTTATTTATTTTATTTTTTGGGGGGGAGGGGGGGGGTGTTTGTTTGCTGTAAACTGAGGACACTAACATGTACGTCCATTTCCGTGGACGTACTCAGTTGGAAATGGCAGCAATAGAGGTCTATGACGTCAGAAAGTGACGTAGCACAAAAGATTACTTCATTCCAGTTCAGTTTTCGCTTAGGCATTGTAGTGTTGAAATTGTGTGTACAGCAGTGCGTACGAATCATGGCACATAGAAACACCACATTTTATGGGTCCTCGCTTTAACAGTAAAACACACAACACACAGGCTATGATGTAAAACGTGGTCTATGCACAGGTGCATGCAAGTGAGGACACAGTGAAGGGAGTCATTTATGATAGTAAATAAATTGGAAAAATCAGATGATACATCTGTAACTATCATTCACTGTCTTTAAAATTAAAAAAAGTAAATTAGAAAGAACGTGTATTTTTACAATACAATGCAGTTATCTCCGTTGTATTGTAAAAATACACGTTCTTTCTAATTTACTTTTCTTTGTTGCTAAAACATCTTAACCTGATAATTTAGCATTACATTCCTCGAATGTGATGTTCCCCTGGAGGTTTCTTCTGCTGCGCAGCCGCCTGCTTGCATACTCCTGCTGCGCATGTGCGTGGCAGTCCTCCCTTATAAAAGCGACAGCGTGCCCGCTATCGGCATTCATTTTCCTCCAGAGGTGTCTCCATGTCACCTCGCGCCGAAAATAGTTCCCCGCTTTCACACGAAAATTGGATTCCAAACCCGATGTTGGCCGCCGCATCCGAAGCCCTCGCTTCTTCCCCTCATGCTCCATTTCGTCCGCACACGACTGCTTTCACTCTCTCTTCGCCCGAGTTGCCGCTAGCAACTGCCGAAGTCCGGACGCAAGCTGTCAACGCCAACCTTCTCCGACGCTCATCACCGTTCGGCTGGCTACACTCGCACCCGTGACATCCTTCGGCTTTCGACTTTTGGACGAATACATGCCCGAGTTGCCGAACGACCTGCCATCACCGGCATCTGCCGAAGCCCGCATGCAAGCTGCCGACGTAACCCTGCTCGGTCGCTCATCGTCATTCCGGCCGGCTGCAACCGCAACCGCGGCGCCCTTTCAGCTTTAACTTTCAGTCGGAAAACACTCCCTCCACCGGCCCCCCCGCTCTTCCTGCCGCCACGCCTCGACGGAGCTTCAGCTTTCGGCCGCTTCTCGTAGCAGGTTCCCGGATGTACCGCATTGCAGGCGACCCGCCTTACTCCCGTTTGGTTTCATTTGTTTTCAACCTCAATCGAAACCAAACGCTACTGTGCTACTGTGCTTTGAATACACCACCTTGTCTGTTATCAAGTGAAGATCAAGTCAACAGTTGCTGCCCACCGCTATTCGTCTAACTCGTGGCTAAAACCCACGTTTTTTTGAGTGAAGATCCAAGCTGGATGCCATCGTCACGCCTGCCGCTTGTCTTGCCCGTGGCTCACCCCACGTATCAAATGAAAATCAAGACAACAGTTGCTGTCTCACGCTGCTGCTCGTCTCATTCGTGGCTTAAAAACCACACTTTGAGTGTAGAGTCAACTTGGAAGTCATCTGCTCGTCTCCTTCGTGGCCAGAACCCACGTTTGGGTGAACCATGACGGACGCCGTTTGCTCCTCTTGCTGCTTGTCTCGACCGTGGCTAACCCCACGTCTCGAGCGGAAATTAAGACACCAGTTGCCGTCCCACGCTGCTGCTCGTCTCATTCGTGGCTTTAAACCCATGCCTTGAGTGAAGAGTCAAGTTGGAAGCCACCTGCATTCCCTCTGCTGTCCCTGTTTTTCAGCCTCGAGTGAAAATCAAGTCGCCTGTTGCTGCCCACTGCTCGTCTCGCTCGTGGCTAGAACCCACGTTTTTGAGTGAACCCAGTTGGAAGCCGGTTGCACCTCCTGCTGCTTGTCTCGACCGTGGCTGGCCCCACATCTCGAGCAAAAATCAAGACATCGGTTGCTGCCTACTCCATTACTAGACGTCTGACCTGACTCTAGCCCTGCTCGTCTTTCATCCGTTGTCCTGTGAACTACCACCATGATGCTCCTGGGTTGCCGTCTTCTATCAAGCCTCCCGTCCGCATCCTACGCCTGGCGTTCGTCCGCCTTTCTGTTCGCCTTCCTGTGCTCTGCTGCCACCATGGAATATTCCAGCTCTGCTGTTCCTGTCTTTCAGCCGTTTCACTCTCCGACACGCGGCTTAGGTGCTGCCGTCCTATCACCGCATGCTACACTCTTCGGCCCGTCTCCGGTCTGCCCATAGCCGGGATGTCGCCGTCGAGTTTGGGTTGTTGCTCAGGCCTCTCGCCTCTCCCGCCACGACATTGAAGCTCCAAATCTCACCAGTCCAGCCGTGGAAGCAGTGTGTATTAGATCACCTATCGACGGCCCCTGCCTCCGGTTTCCTCGCCGTCTTTCGTCCGCCTCACTGATGCCGTAGCTGTCATGACTATGTTGAAGAGCTCGCAAGCTCCCATCTTTCATCCGTCTTGGATTTGGTCTGCCGATTTCACACGGAAGGCCAACCAATCTGAACTTCTTGCCCCATGCACTCAATCGTCTACACCTTTCCCAGATGTTGCCGTTCTGCACCATGCTGAAAGTCGGCCAAGCCTACATCCCTCGCTCCTTACGCTCGTTCGTCTTTCACCCGCCCTGCTCGGGTGTTTCCATCCCGCACAGTGATGAAGATCTACCGAGCCAGCATTTCTCCGCCTTGTACGGACGTTTTTCATCCCGCACCGTGATGAAGGCCTACCAAGCTAGCGTTCCTCGCTCCAAGCAACTCGTCTTTCACCCGCCTTCCCCAGGTGTTGCCGTTTGCCAAACCATCGTTCTTCACCCCACGTACTCACTCGTCTTTTGCCTGCTCGCTCAGGTGCTGCCAAGCTACCGCTCCTCGTTCTACGCACCCACTCGTCTTTCACCTGCTTCACTCGAGTGTTGCCGTCTTACACCACGGAGAAAACCTGCTAAGCCGTCGCCCCCCGCTCCACACACTCACTCGTCTTTCAACCGCCTTGCGTCTTTCGCCCGGCTTGCTCGGGTGTCGCCGTTTTGCACTGTGGAGAAGATCTGCCAAACCATCGTTCTTCACCCCTGCACTCATTCATCTTTCACCCGCCCTATACGGACGTTTTCATCCCGCACAATGATGAAGGTCTTCCAAGCCAGCGTTCCTCGCTCCAAGCAACTCGTCTTTTACCCACCTTCCCCGGGTGTTGCCGTTTACACTATGGTGAAGGTCTGCCGAGCTTCCGCTCCTCCCCCTACGCACTCACTCGTTTTTCACCCGTTTCGCTCGGGTGTTGCCGTCTTACACCACGGAGAAGACCTGCCAAGCCGTTGTTCCCTGCTCTACTCACTCACTCGTCTTTCAACCGCCTTGCGTCTTTCGCCCGGCTCGCTCGGGTATTGCCGTTTTGCACTGTGGTGAAGATCTGCCAAACCATCGTTCTTCACCCCACGCATACACTCGTCTTTCGCCTGCTTGCTCGGGTGTTGCCGTTTTACACTATGGAGAAGATCTGCCAAGCCACCGTTCCTCGCTCGACGCACTCACTCGTCTTTCACCCAAGTGTTGCTGCCCTCCCCCTTGTGGTGGGGCCCCAAAGCCCACCCCCCCCCCCCCCCCCCCTGGCCTGCTCCGACGTCTCCCGTCCGCCTTATGGTCGAGATGCCGTCCCGGTCCAAGTTGGAAGCCCTTTAAGCTGAAAGCCTCTTCCCCGCTCCACATCTTTCATCCGCCTTCCAGTTATGATGCCGTCCTGAACAAGATGAAAGCCCGCTCATCTGGGAGCTCCTCTCTCCACCTGCCCTCTCGTCTTTCATCATCCACTAACCAATCGAATTGGTCCCGCAGTCGGTTTGTCCCCTTCCCGTCTCCTGTCTTTCATCCGCCTGCCATCTAGACGGCTTGCGCATGCCAGGTGACCACCGGCTACACTGCATTGTGCCACTTCCCATCCATGATCTGTGCGGCTTTCCTTCATGCTTGCCGGAACGCCATCCATTCTAGCCGGTCCCAATTGTGGGCCTCTTTCATCGGGTTTAATTGATCTTTCGGCTGCCCCCCTGCCCCGATGTGGTCCTGCACTAGTCCCTCGGACGCCGTGGCCCGGCCCCTGCCCGCTCCGCACAGCGCCGCCAATCCGTCCGAAAATTAACTCCTACTTTCAGCCGAGGAACCATCAGCCTTTTCAGCCCGATCCCCCACTCGCTCCTGCTTCAACTAACGCAACCGGCAGGACCGAGCCGCAAGACTTCGCCTCTTCTTCCCAGCTTAAAAACTGTCCGAAAGTTAATTCCTAGTTTCAGCCGAGAAACGAACAGCCCCTTCGGCCGATTTCCCTCGCTCCCGCTCCGGCCAACGTAACCAACAGGAGCGAGCCGCAACTCCTGTCCGCCGCAACCGCTGCTCGTCACCAGGGGGCAGGAGCTCCTCTCATTGAAACCACGTTGCCTCCCGTCTCGCCTACCTTCCAGTCGGCGCAAGACTTCGCCTCTTCTTCCCAGCCTGGCTGAAACTCAACACGGAAATTCTATCCTTCATAAAACAAGCCCTTCAGCCGACAGTACCCTTCACTCATCCAATCCCTTCGGCTAATTGGCTCCAAGGAAGACCCAACGCCCCGACTTACACCAACACAGATTTTTCTTCAAAGTCTTCGAACACCTCCGCAACTCTGCTTACCCCACTCAGTTGAGTTGAAATGACTGACTACTAGACGTAGAACAACCACCCGAGTCCTTCCATTGTCCAAAAAAAATATTACGAGATGGAAGAAACCAACTTCTCCTCACTAACTCGCATTCTAACGAATGAAACCACACGAAAACTTATTGACCCTTGGTAACTTATAACATTCAGGACAACCTCCACATCATCAATCACTAATAAACTACACCGGCTGCGGCCTATTGTCGCAACCCGTACAGTAATCAACCCCCCCCCCCCCCCTTAAGCACGCAGAACGAAGCAGAAGCAAGCCAACCACGATGGAAGCTAAACATTCACATTAGAAGCAAGCCAACCAGTGAAGAGGACAAGTGACCAAACTTCGAAGTTCTTCACCTGTTCTGAACAAAGTGCGAAGTTTTCAATAACTTTTTGGGGGAACGTCTGCTTGCATTCCGGGGCGCTCGTCAGGGCGGTGCCCGCCACCAAACTTTGATGAGGTCTACTGATAATGCTAAATTATCAGGTTACGATGTTTTGGCAACAAAGAAAGAACATTTTGCCGGCCCCCAGCCAGGCCGGCTAAAAATGGTTTCTTTGTGCCTAAAACGTACTTAACCTACTCCCGCCCTGCCTCCCCTCTCGAGTCACCGCCTGACGCACTGAGAGTAAAATGAATGCCGATAGTGGGCACGCTGTCACTTTTATAAGGGAGGACTGCCACGTGCATGCGCAGCAGGGGTATGCAAGCAGGGCGCTGCGCAGCAGAAGAAACCTCCAGGGGAACATCACATTCGAGGAATGTAATGCTAAATTATCAGGTTAAGTATGTTTTAGGCACAAAGAAACAATTTTTAGCCGGCCTGGCTGGGGGCCGGCAAAATGTTCTTTTTACATTTTTAAGACAGTGAATGATACTTACAGATTCATTCTGATTTTTCCAATTTATTTACTATCATAAATGACTCCCTTCACTGTGTCCTCACTTGCGTGCACTGTGTATAGACCACATTTTACATAATTTACAAGACTGTGTGTGAGCGTGAATTCTTGCACCCCCTCCAGTTTCTCTGCCCCCCCCCCCCCTACCAGTATGATAATTAACGACTGATTTGTCTGTCAGTGTTGAAACCTTAGCTTCCGGTATCAACACTAATGTACATCTTGGACACAACCTATGCTATATTTTCAAAAAGACAGTACAAAAACTAGCACTGTACAGTTTCGACAAACCACAGTAGTTTCTAAAGTTACTATGCCTACATGTTTGTCTTCTTGCCAGAAAGTCCATTAGCTGTAGCCTGAAGATAACTAGACAGGTTGGTGAATATTCGCAAGTTTTTTCCAGGTTTTCTGATGATTGAACAATTTTTATGCTGCGTTTTGACTGTTAAGATATTTTATTATGGACATCACCCGAAGTGTTGTACCGAGCCATTGGTTTTCTTTTTTGTTTTCTTCATGCAATCATGGTAACCTTCTGCAAGGTTTGGCTGATGACTTGAACAATTTTGGTGCTGCGTTTTGATTGTAACTATTTTATTATGAACATCAACCACAGTATTTGTGACGAACCATTTGTTTCTAGTTGCCTTGAAATATCCATTACCTTTTTTATAGCATTCTCCTTCTCAAAATGCTGTTCAAGCTAGAGAAATTAAATCGAAGATGTTTCCGGTTCGCTACCTACTGCGCAGGTTTCTGCGCAGCCTCCATTATATAAAGCCGAAGTGGAGCAGTATGCTCACCTTGTTTTCTCCAGCTGCCGAGCTGTTCACTTTGATCGCGCTGCGCTCTTCAATCTACGTTCCGCATTCCACCGGTAACGCCGTTCCTATGCCGCAAGCTAAGGGAACGCCGAAGGATGGCTCCTCATCCCGTACTCCTCGTTCCGCATCTCCGTCCCATGCGAACAGCAAATGTTGCGGACAATGTTGAAATTTTTGAACTAACAACGGAACAGAATTCTTTGGAACAATCGCTTCCGTCCCCGAATCCCTTCTTTCCTAGCCGTCCCTTCCAGCTCCCTGCGACACTGCAGCTACATCTCCGATTCCCTGTAGCCAGCCACCGCTGGTACGGGACCTACGTTCCCTTTCCGAGGAATTCTCTCAAACGAAGGAACGGTATGCCTGCTTTAAAGTACAGCTCAAGGCCCGGAAAGTTGCTGCGAAGCTGGCCTCCTCTACAGGACCGCAACTTACGCCTCTGGACTTGTCTCACATTCCTCCCAACCTTCAGTGACTGGACGTTCCGCCACTCA
The DNA here is from genome assembly GCA_023313725.1 of Lithobius niger. NCBI lineage: Eukaryota > Metazoa > Arthropoda > Chilopoda > Lithobiomorpha > Lithobiidae > Lithobius > Lithobius niger. The sequence goes on from JAHWFP010149718.1 coordinate 10,742, forward strand.
GCGGCCCGACGAGCCACTCACTTCATCCCAGGTGCACACTCTTATGGACTCTTCCTTCAGAATTTTAAGCGGAAGGTTCCAGTCTCGGACTATACTTCGTCTTGGCTGGCTTCCGTCCCTAAGTGCCACCGACCTTCCATAGAGGACGCTGGTCCCTCTGCCATTCCGGATAATCCACCTTCACGTTCCGTTCGGCTAGCTCTATTGCTGACGATTCCACCCGTTCCTCCTGCGAATGGCGATCTCAAGCCTTCCAGTTGTCCTACTTTTCCTACTTTTTTGGTGAATGTCCTACTTTTGTCCGACTTCTTAAGAAATGTCCTACTTTTCCTACTTTAAAAAAGTTTAAAATGCATCACATGCTGAATTTCTGATCCAGTCTCTAAGAACCGAGACCTTGCTACTGGTTTTGGCTTTGGCCTGCATGACCAACTTCCACACCAACCACCGTTACTAGGACAATCAACGACGCTCCTCACAACTCAGAACCGGCGGCGTCCTCCTCGGTAATGAAACGCCTCTTAAATTGGATAAGAATCTGCCTCCGCCTCGTCCGGGCCGCGATAATTACTTTTTCCGTCCCATCGGAGCAGGTACGGCCAACCCAAGAAACTTTGACACTTATCCTCAGTCGGAATTCCTCACCGCTGATACCAAGCCAGATTTCGTCCCTCGGTGAGCTGCGGTTCCTGTTTTTGTCCTACGTGACAACAACCGCATCCTCCGCCTTGGTCTTCATGCAGCGTCCCAAGCGGATGAACCTTAGCACTGCAGCCAACGCACTGTGTGAAAGACTTTACACCGATCCACCTACTGATGCCATCCGCCAACTAGCATTCCTCATCAATCAAGTCTTTAGGAAGAGCTGCTTTGCCACTTTCCATGCAATGAATTGGTTCAGGCGCGCACTCTTCAACTCCACGTCACTTTTTTACGAGCTCTGAACACCGCTCCGAATCGCCACGATTCCACTCGTCATACCTTCGCATTCCGCTTCATGCGTCTGTCAGCCACCTATTTCGTTTTCTGTTAGACGGAATGGTATTCGAGTTCGTCTGCCTCCCCTTCGGACTGAACGCCGCCACACGCATCTTCACCATGGTCCTAAGCCCAGTTCTTGCCTATCTCCGCCAGCAAGGTATCCGCATACACGCATTCCTCGACGACTGTATACTACCCCATCCCAACCAGTCAACACTCTCCAGCAATTTACACGACGTTGTGTCTCTTTTTCATCTCCTAGTTCTAGGCATCAACTTCTCGAAGTTACGTCTCCAGCCAGCCCAATCTTTCGTGTTCCTAGGAGTATTCTTCGACCTCAAACAATCAACAGTCATGCCATCCCCAGAACGCATCGACCATCACCTACGTTCCGCCAGGACTTTCCTATTAACACCTCCACGCTTATCGAGATCTCGCCTCCACCATCGGAATCATCGACTCCTTCGCAGACCTCGTTCCTTACGGCAGATGGATGGCACGACCGTTACTTCATTACCGTTCCACCCATTAGGGCAATCCGCACCTGGCTCTAAATCTGCTGCCTCAACCTCTCGGCCCCTCTTTTCCCACCAACACCTTCACGTGGTGGATGGACGTCCTCAACCTGACAGCTACGGTTTCCCTTCACGAGCCTCTCCCACAAGTCCATATTTTCACGGACGCATCCCAAATGGGTTGGGGACCCACATCGACAGCCTCACCATCTCCAGCAAATGGCCAACTGGAACGACGTTCCACATCAATTACCTGGAGCTATTAGCAGTCCTTCTCGGACTTCAACATTTTCAAGCTCACGTCACAGGACAAACAGTACAAGTCCACATAGATAACACCCCCTGCTGTTGCCTACCTCCGGAAGGGAGGCGGAACGCACTCCCTGTCCCTCCATCATGTCACTTCTCTAATTTTTCAACTATGCATTCGCCTCCGTGTCTGCCTTCTACCGCTCCACAATTCCGGGGTCGCTGAACGTCAATGCCAATTCCCTCTCTCCTCGGGATCTGCCCACCAGCGAATGGACGTAACATTCAACCATCTGCTCCAGTCTGTTCCACCTTTGGGATCGCCCAATGGTCGACCTCTTCTCCACAAGGTACAATGCCAGACTTCCCCTATTCGTCAGTCCCCTACCAGATCCTCGTGCCTAGGCAGTGGACGCATTAACCATGAATTGGGATCACCTCTACTCATACGCCTTTCCCCCGCCTCGGCATCTCACACGGACGGTTCCTCGTAATAGCACCGAATTGGCCTGTAGCAGCCTGGTGTCCACTCTTCTCAGCCTCCTCGTCGACTCTCCTTGCCGCCTGCCGAATCGTCCGGAGCTCCTGTCCCAACACAGGGAACCACCAAGCATTACGACTTCACGTGTGGCTGTTAGGAAAAATGGCGCGAACCATTTTGGCGGTTCGTGCCCAGACTGCAAAGGAGTGAGGCACGACATTGTTGCGACACATGTAGTGTGTTGTCGTGCTGCTCTCGGTACCAAGATGTCGGCGAAGACGGATGTGTGCCAGGGGTGACAGCGTGGTTAGTCAACGAGATAGGGCCTCAGATTAGCTCAACGCAACTGTGCTACGCCTTGGACTAACCAGGACTGACGACTGGCCTAGAACGGCCATAGCTGCGTGGCCGAGACGTCAGCACCGCTGCAAAAGTGCAGCAACGTGACGGCGTCAAGCCGTCAAGCGATCGTCGCCATCCTTCCCGACTGAAGATCCACTGATGAAGGGAAGGTAATTATCCAGCCCATAGGGTAATTCCCCACCTTCTCATCAAAAAGGGTTATGGGCCCAGGAACAACTCTTTTCAGTGCGGGAGACGAAGGTTTTTGAGCCAAAAAGGTTGGACGACGACGCTACGAAGTTTGAAAAGACGGGGAAGCCCGCGACCAGCATCTTGTTTGTTGTTGTTCGTAACGATCATTACAAGGTCACGAAGACTGGAGTCCAACGATTTCAAGTGCTGTTCAAGCAAGATTTCAAGTGTCAAACAGACATTTAAATTGAAATTTGTGTGGAAATTGAACAGCAAGAAGTGACATATGAATGTGTTCGATTTTTCAAACGTGAAAAACGAATTGACGGATCAGACGACCGATCGTTACGCAAACCGAGACGAAAAAAGCAACGGCAAAACGATCGGGACAGATGCTTCGTGAATAATTACCGGCAAATGTAATTAGGCTCAAAAGTAGTTTTTTTTCCTTGAATTCCGGAACGGTATTTTCTAGGGAGGGAAAATGTGTTTGCTACTGGAAGCGAAGTCGTAGATCGTCAGTTGCAAGTTTCAAGGTCAAGCGAATTCGTAGGCTTGAATGGTGCCGGCAATGACGTGGAGATGACCAACAGCCACGTGTGTAACAGAAATGCCGAAAGTAAAAAGTTACGGAAGTACTTTGCCTTCAAGAATCTGCTGCAATGCAAGATGGGGAAGGAGGAAGGTATGCCTAGTTATGTAGACCTAGTCCAGAGTCTAGCGGAAGTGGCTAAGGTTGCAGGATGCAACGGACTTACGGAAGAATTCGTAGCGATGATAATGCTGGGTGGTCGACTGTCAAACATCCACGAAAGTGAACTGCTGAGGACCCCTTCATTTAAAAAGCAAAAGTATACGCCCAGGAATGTCAAATATCTTCTGCTAGAAGACGACAGGCGCTGTAGGACGTTAAAAGAGGAGAGGAAACCAGCAAGTAACAAACCAGTTGTTACGAAAACGAATTTTAAGTCAAAGGACAGACAGCTAGAAAAAAACAAAAGGGCTAAAAGAAAGCTAAAGTGTTTTGTCTGCCAGAAAAAGGATCATTTTGCTAGAGAGTGCCAGAATGTGAGACCTAGTAAAAGTACTAGAAGTGTGTCTGCACAAGATAAGTCACCGCCCACAGACAGATATGCAAGACACAAGGAACTGAAGATTTCCATGATGGGGATGCCAAACTGGAGAAGCCACACAAAACCTAAAGAAAGGGCTACAAGAAGTAAGGTGAACACGAGTGGGAGATCAACGACCGAGCCAATAGTGGGGGATGGTGCTGTGTCAATTGGAGATGCTGATCCAACCACTACCACGTTTATCGAATACAAAACAGTTCTAGACAAACGTATACGAAGGCCAATTGACAGTGGAATGAGATTGGCTCGGAGTGAAGAAGTGGACTCCAGGACACTAGGCAGAATTTTACGCGTGGCGTTTGGGAGTGATGATGGTGACGAAACAGTAATCGTGGTGGACCACGAAGAGGTGCCAGGAAGTAAGAATGCCGTAACGTAGCCCGAGGATAATGTTCCTGTTCACCACAAAGCAAAGGTAGCGATAGTGGGGAAAACCGCAACCAGAATGTAGCGCAAGATGAGCGGGCCACTTCATCTACAGAGACGAGTAGAGCACCCGATTCAGAAGTTGCAGGCGTGCAACAGGTTTCCGGAGGCGAGAAGGCAAAAGATGAACAAGTCATCGCCACTGCGAAGACGAGTGGTATGCCGGGAAACCAGACAGACGTTGTAAAAGTACAACATAAACCTCAGTTGTCGCCTAGGTCGGCGAAGAGGCAAAGAAGAGCTCTTGCGGATGCACAGCGAGCAGTGCAACAAGAAGCCAAGAGCGAAGGTGCAAGGAAGATTGCATCGCAGAGCAAACCATCTCCAAGGTTGGCGAAAGACTTCGCAGAGAGGTACAACCTTTTGACCATCGAGTGGGTCAAGGACGCAGATGGAAACCTGATGCCACATGTTGACCACAGCGGGTACATGATGCGCTGGGCAAAGGCCCCTCCGGACAAGCAGGAGATGTCTCTGCAAGATAAGGAGCTTTTCGAAGAAGTCAAGCTAAAGAAGAGGTCGACAAGCAACTGTCTGGGACAGAAGTCGACGAGACCTCCAGAAGTGTCTGTCTCAGAAGTGAGGCAGACCACTCACTAGGAAGTGAGACCCCACTCAGGTTTTGCAGCCTGGCCACGAGTGGGGGTTATGTTAGGAAAAATGGCACGAACCATTTTGGCGGTTCGTGCCCGGACTGCAAAGGAGTGAAGCAGGACATTGTTGCGACACGTACAGTGTGTTGTCGTGCTGCTCTCGGTACCAAGATGTCGGCGAAGACGGACGTGTGCCAGGGGAACCAGCGTGGTTAGTCAACGAGATAGGGCCTCAGATTAGCTCAACGCAACTGTGCTATGCCTTGGACTAACCAGGACTGACGACTGGCCTAGAACGGCCATAGCTACGTGGCCGGGACGTCGGCACCGCTGCAAAAGTGCACCAACGTGACGCCGTCAAGCGATCGTCGCCATCCTTCCCGACTGAAGATCGACTGATGAAGGGAAGGTAATTATCCAGCCCATAGGTTAATGCCCCACCTTCCCATCAGTGGCTACTATCACCCAGCTCCTCCGAGCAACTGGCATTCTTGAGAACGAGGCCGCTCGCATTGCATCACAAACCGTCCGATCCTCTACCAACAAGATTTACGACAGTCACTGGAAACGATGGCTTCGTTGGCATATCACTGAACAGGTTGATCCAATCAACCCCCCTATGAGAGACGTTCTCCGGTTCCGATCACAACTCTATTCAAAAGCGGGCTCAAGGGCTCCACAACCTTAGTATATCGTTCCGCCCTGAATGATGTCTTCAAAGTAGCCGGTAATACGAACCTCCTCACAGACTACAGAATTTCATCTTTAATTCATTCTTTCCACTGGACCGACCACGCATTACAAGACAATTTCCCGAATGGGACCTGTCCATCGTCCTCACAGCAGTCATGGCTCCGCCTTACGAACCCACGAGCTCATCCAGACTCAGCCTCCTTCCATGGAAGACGGTGTTCCTAGTGGCTCTAGCCGCCTGCCTTTGATGCAGCAAATTACAGGCCTTTTCTGCCACGGAGAAAGACTGCTTTTTTCTACCTGACTACACTGGTGTAATGCTGACTCCACGAGCATCGTTCCGTGCTAAAACTCAAAAGCCCGATGAACGAACTCACTCCTTAATCATTCCTTCCCTATCCACCATTTTAGGTGACTAAGAGGAACGGGCTCTCGGCCCAGTCCGGGCGATTCGTTTCTATCTGAAAGCCTTCAAATCTATCCGCCGAGGACGCTCCCAATTATTTCTGCCCTTTAGTAGCAGGTTCAGAACGACTTCAACACGCATGAATGCCCACCTGGCTTAAAAGTGTCGTCGTACAAGCCTACGAACCACTTGACATCAATTGTGTCTCTGGGGGTATCAGAGTAACGGCCCACGAACTTCGTGCAATTTCCACGTCCTGAGCTCATTACAGTAACATTCCTATCACTGACATAATGGAAGCTGCCTCTTGGAGGCATCCCACGGTCTTCACATCCCACTATCTCAGGGATATGTGCCATCAAGCTGAGGGATTCTACCGGATCGGACCATTCATCGCCGCCTGACGTATACTTTAACCCCTTTTACACACTGACTTTCTGTGAAGGTAACCGGTCTCTACCTGAGGGAACTTGTGTCTAATGGCGCCCGCCGCCTTGACAAAGTCTATGGGATTGCTATAAAAAAGGTAATGGATATTTTCATGGCAACTAGAAACTCCAAAATACCAGAATTAAAGATCGGCATTTTACGTTGAGGTATCATGTTTATAGATAAAAATGTCAACTCACTCAACTGTTTTTGATGAACGTCGG
>JAHWFP010149718.1:22405-34241 GCA_023313725.1 Lithobius niger
CCGACGTTCATCAAAAACAGTTGAGTGAGTTGACATTTTTATCTATACCAGAATTACCTGGTTGATTTTGGTTTCTACTGCCTATTGAAAATATACATTACCTTGGTCCCGCCCTCCTCCCTTCTTGTCGCTATTTGGGCACGATAGAGGTTCGAAAAGGTGAGCATACCGCTCCGCTTCGGCTTTTATATGATGGAGGCTGCGCAGTAGGTAGTGAACCGGAAGGACATTTTTGATTTAATTTCTCTAGATTGAACAGCATTTTGAGAAGGAGAATGCTATAAAAAGGTAATGTGTATTTTCAACAGGCAATACAAACCAAAATCAACCAGGTAATACTTGTATTTTGGAGTTTTTCTGTTGTCTTCTTCATCCAAGCGTGGTAACCTTCTTACTGTTTCCTATATCACAATGGTTTGTTCGCTGTTGGATATTCAAATTTGCTGCGTGTGGCCTCCTGAATTTGTGGGTCAGTTGAGCTTTCCACAATTGAGCAAGTTGTCTCATGAGAGCCGGTCAACCCTCTCCATGTCGGTCACCACTCTCCATATTGTGAATGGAAATCAACAGTTGGCAACTTGGAATTAAATCTTACTCCCCGAATGGCGAATAGCAATAGAGTACGCCAATCAAAGAGGGATAGCTGAGGAACCGTATAAGTTAAGCAATGAACGGTTATGCTCAGATCTATGCGACAGCTTTTTCTGTATTAATATTGAGGTAGAAGAAAATTGTACAATTTCATAAACACGTAAATTACAGAAACCGCTCATCATACCGGATTTATTTGGTATGTGGCAAGTAGAAATTGTGAAATGACAAGTGCTTTGTATAGTCTACTGGCCAAGCGGCGACGGCTACCAGATTGACATTCGATAGGGTTGGAGGTAGTTGAACCAAGTGTGCTGGATCCGTAGGTATGAGGGTGGCTGTAGGTTTGTGAGGGGTAAGGACGGCACGATACAACAATTTTAAATTATCGCGATAATCGATAATATCTCGATTAAAACAAATTTTGAGGCTGGAATAATCATTTTAATTTTGTTGATTAAAAAAAAAACCGTGGCTGAACCCTACAGTGCAACCTTCAAGAATGTGTATTGTGTGGCACTCGCAGTTTGTCTCTAGACATAAAAATGCACGTGCCATTGTCCATTACTTCCTCACCATGTAGAAACAATTCAGCAGTTATGCTGTTGTTCCGGTACTTCATGCTTAAATATTGTCTACATTAAACTAACTCTCCATCATACATCTAAAGTGGCTAGCAACAGTATTGCACACTTGGTTGGAGAGCCCTTGTAATTTCACACGCAACGCCGCAAACCGCTTGTTTCTAGCTATTATGATTTCCGAGATATGACAATTTAAGCATTGGGGTTTGCACGATAATTGATAAATCAGAAAAAGTGTGATACGATAATCGACAAAACATTTTATCGCGATATTATTAAATTATCGTGCCATCCCTAGTGAAGGGTATACAGCTTTGCAACAGCAAACAACATGATGGAGGAACCAGTAAGAAGGTTGCCAAGATTTCCTGAAGAACGTAAATGTGTAGTAATTTTAAAAACGTAGCATAATGATTTTAGTAAACTACTGTGGTTTGTCGAAAATTTGCGGTGTGTTATATAGCTTTGGCAGTAATGACTTACGCCAAGTACGCTAATCCTTGTGTTACAAAGACAAATTTGTTGCTTTGGATTAATCTGTGTTTATTTGAATGCATAATTGTTTTATTTTGTAATGGCAAAAAATCCTTATTTTCTTACAGAGAACTGGAAGAAGAATGTAATATTCGGGCAACAAGTTTGAAGAAAGTAGGAATCATGGACCAAGAATTTGAAAATGATCCAGTTGTTTTAGAAATTCATATATTTTCCACTACTGAGTACTCTGGGGAAGTAAAAGAAAGTGAAGGTATGTAAACTTCCAGACCTTCGTTTATTTGTCTTTTTGGCTTTGCTGCTTGGCAAAGACTAAAAGATCGTACCGCTATGTGCCAAGTGCTGTATTTTGTAATTTTTTTAATGTGGTATGTGTTTAGCAGCAAGTAAGAGAAATTATTTACGTAGATAAAAACGTTTTGGCAGATGCTCGAAATCCAAGGTGATAGTCAACCACCATTCACAGTGTTCGTCTAGTTTCGAACGGGCCTAGATTCTTAAATTAAATATTGGATTTGCCTTCGTATTTGCAAGAGTAGTACAACTGACTGGCCCAGTTGAAAAACACACGCTCCAAGTGGGCCAAAATATTGATGGCAGAGTTTTACAACGCCATTATTTGTTGCTTTTCCGAACCTATATTAGTGACTTGCCCGAGGTCATGCCTCCTTCTGCAACCTTGGCGAATGACAGACGTTTCCTGTGAGCTTACTCTAACGAAAACTTCTGATCTCCAACAGGAGCTCCACTATGCCCATGGATTAGTGACACCAATGTTGCTTTTAAAGCCGATTAATTACAGGTAATCCATTTAGGACATTACAACTTCTTGAATGGTGTCAACCTAGAGTGTCGAACAAATAAAAACTCTCAATCATCATAACAGGTGTTCAGTGCATTGCCGTTGTTAAAAACGGCAAATCACGTTCTTTGTAAGCTTATGGCATAACAACCAACACCAGTAGAATACTATACAATTCTTTCATTTACCTGCACCTTGCCTACCCTATTCTGAGATCCAATCCTGGAAACCTGAAGATGACAAACCAAAGCAACAGTTGAAAGGCTTTTTCAAACAATCTTCCAAGCCCTTTTCCAATCAAAGTTACAAAGAACAACTGAATCACTCCCTGGTCCTAAATTCACCCATGAAGGAAACGTTAAGTACCTTTGGTAAACTACAACCTTCATGTATTAACAAGAAAAACAGTCTTCTTAATCACATTGGCCTCAAGCTTACGATGCAGTGAAGTACAAGCTCTCTCAATGGCCCCTGCCTACTTCTTTCTTCTTTGAAGATTTCAAAGCTGCCTCTCCAATACCAAGAGGATCGTTCAAAGCGAAAACTATGAAACCAAACTAGCCGTCAAAGTCAAAAATCAACCCGGCTATGTCTCCCCTATTACTCGGAACGAGCTTTGAAAGACTTCTCTGCCCAGTCCGGATATTAAGATTCTATTTGGAATGAACCGAATTGCAATGAAATTTGCAAAGGACGAAATCAACTATTTTTTGTCATTCATGAAGGACTTCGGCGAAACAACACCAGCACTGACAGTCGACTAGATCAACACCATGATTGTACACGCTTATGAATCATCCAACATCAACTAGTACCGCGACAGCAACAGCCGAGTCACGGCACATGAGCTACAAGCCATCTCCACTTCTTAGATCTTCCACTATGACATCCCATTCCTGAGACTTTACAAGCTTCATCATGGAAAACTGCATCTGTCTTCTCGCACTACTTCAGGGACATGACCACCCACGCAAACGGACCGCACAAGCTTGGACCCATCATCACTGCTAGTAGTGTCATCCAGCCCCTTACGCACTAACAATGTTTCTAGTTGCCAGGGAAGGAAAAATATACTACCTGTAAATTTCTTGCATTCAGTTCCTCAGGTCTCTGGATGCCTGTTACCCTGGAGGAAAAAAAACACAGATACGTCCAGCTCGCACACCCACTGCGCAAGCGTAGCGTGCGTAGCCCTCCTATAACTGGAGCGCGGACAGGCCGGCTTCTATCTCTTTTCCTCCACCCACCGACACGGTCACATCGCTCCTGTTACCCGCCATCTTGTTTTTCACCATTCGTCGATCTTTCAAGTTCATCGCATCGTTCGCTGCCTTGTTCACGGCCACTCGACAACCCACCTCCGTCCTCCCTCCGTGTTGCCTCGAGTCCTTGCCGGCCACAGCCAGCCATCTCTGCAGACTGCCCGTTCTTGGCTGTTCACTACCCCTGTCCAATCATCGTTCGTCATTTGGCGTCCGCTGTTCGTCCACATGACCACTACTTTGCTACCGTTTAACGCCTTCAAGACCGATCACAACCATCACCCTCTTCACGAGGCCGCTCGCAGCCTGTTCGCTCGTCCGCCCGCCTGCCCGTTCGTTTGTTCGCTTGTGACTTCACGCATTACACGACCATTGCTGTGCTACTGCACCTTGCCGGAACCTGTCTGGATCGATTCACCGTTCAACACCTTCAAGACCGAACATGACCATCGCCCTATCCACAAGCCACTCGCAACCCGTTCGCTAGTTCGTTCGTTGTCTTCACCTCGATGACTCAAGCCTGGCATTCGCCGCTCATCCGCACGACCCGATTCGAAGACACTTGCTGCACACTTCACTCAACCACAGCTGTCCCACCTTTGCTCTCACCATTTACAGCCGCTCCAACCCACCGCTGATCGTTCGGCGTTCGCATGCTCGTCCGCCGCCATGTTGGTTCTGATTCATCGTTCACCGCTCCTTGTTGTGTGCCATTCGTCGTAGACCACTAACGCCACCCTCCCTTTTCAAGAATTGCTCACCGTCAAACCGGCACGTCGTTTCACTTACTTCATTGACATCGATACCTGCTGAAACTCCCGGCTTCTAGCAGGACTGTTCGCGTTCTCAGGGACGTTTGTCGCCCGCTGGCTTGTTTGTCATTTACAAGCGCATTCATCGTTAGCAAGACAGGCCGACGTTCGCATGGCCATTCGTTGTCCACAAGCTCGTTCATTCGTTGTCCACAAGCTCGTTTGTCGTTCGCTGCCCGTTTGTCTTTTGCAAGCACAAGCTCTGCCGCCGCCTGAAATCCGACGACCACCGTCAGCTGCCCGTTCGTCGTTCGCAAGCCCGTTCGTCATTCGCAAGCCCACTGCATCGTTCACAACCCCCCCCCACCCGCACCGTTTACTAGCCCGTTCGTTATTCGCAAGCCCACTACATCGTTCACAAGCACGTTCATCGTTTGCAAGCTCATTCGCCGCTCACAAGTCCGACGACCACCGCTGCAGTCCAACGTAGTTTGCAAGAATTGCTTCTCGCACATCGCTCGTCGTTCGTCAATCTCTTCGGCCACCTGCTGTTTTCCAGCAGTTTGTCTCCCTTTTCTCTCAACAGCTTTTGAAAATTACAGATCATCATGGATTCTTCTCCATCAAGTCCTCCACCTAACCCTAACATCCGTCGTGTTGCCATTTCAGCCAGACGTTCCGCCACTCAGTCGTCATAAGCATCCCACCACATACCAAACTCGGAATCTCGACCGCCACACAAAATCCATCGCTGATTGCACTGCTCCATTAGAGATTTTTCTGAACTACACTTGGTTGCGTTGTCGCTTCACGGATTCGACCTCACACACGTTTGTCCGCACGCACTTCCTTCGTCATCGCCCCCACGTCCGTCGCTCATCTATCATCACACCACCTGTCACTGCATGAATCTCACCATTCAATGAAGAAGTCGTCCTGAAACCTTCACACATGATGCTTGAACGGCCCCCACTACCACCGTCGGACCGCTCTCCCGATGCTGACCGGACTGCTACCCGACCCATCATCGTCTGACTACCCTCATGGAAGATTGTTGACATTTGAACCCCGCTGCCCAATCAACAAACCGATTCCGGTTCACCCTTCAGGCCGATCGCTCACTATCTCCGATGTTGAAACTTCTGTTCGGTGTTCGGCCACTCATCAGGTCACAAGCCCAACCACCAATCTCGGGCAACTCCAACCTCGCGTCAACCCAAGCTGAAAGCCCCTTCCACTCGTCAATTGTTCTTACTTGAAATTTTTCCCAACTTCGCGCTCGTTCAGTCCACTAACACAAGCTGTTTACGCCACTGCAGGGAAGAACTTCCGGAAGGTTGGCGTAACCTGACCCCGCCTCCCTCTCACAACCTTCGCCGTCAATGTTCGTTTACCTAGCACCACGTCACACACTCAGCACACTGGTTTCTCACATAAACCAACAACTGACCCACATCATTCACCGATGCACCACTCGTCTCCCGTCATCACCCTTTGGATCAAGTAGATCAGTCACCTTACCAACGACAACCTGATGCATATTGCAATAACAGCGATGTCACTCGATTGCACATGTTTCACGACGCTTCAACATAAAAATTCCGTCTCCTTCACATTCAATGCACCACCAACAGTGAATCGAATCCATCTTCGTGGGTCGCCTTACATGGATTCGACATGAAGAAGGACCACCTCATCTGGTCATCGACATGACAGCCAATAAAGAATCTCTTAAACCTGACACTGAATTGAAGACTTCAAAACTGCGCAACCGTCTGCTAATGCAACCTTCAGGCCCTCCGTATCTTGGAAATGGACAGAGAGACCTCACGTCTCGAGTGATATTCAAGACTACAGTTACTGTCCACTGCTGCTCGTCTCACTCGTCGTTAAACCCACATTTTGAGTGAAGAACCAAGGCGGAGGGCGTTTGCACCTCTTGCTGCTTGTCTCGACCATGGTTGACCCCACGTCTCGAGCGAAAATCAAGACAACAGTTGCTGTCCACTGCTGCTCGTCTCATTCGTGACTAGAACCCACATTTTGAGTAAATCAGGACTAAGCCATCTACACCTCTTGCTGTTTGTCTCGACCGTGGCTGACCCCACATCTCAAGCGAAAATCAAGTCAACAGTGCTGTCTACTGCTGCTTGTGTCGCTCGTGGCTAAACCCACGTTTTGAGTGAAGATTCAAGACGGAAGCCGTTTCCGCCACTTGCTACTTGTCTCGACCGTGGCTCACCCCACGTCTCAAGCGAATATCAAGACATCAGTTGCTGTTCTCTGTTACTTATCTCACTCGTGGAACCCACGTTTTGAGTGAATCAAGACGGAAGATGCTTACACCTCTTGCTGCTTGTCTCGACCGTGGCTGACCCCACGTCTCGAGGGAAAATCAAGTCAACAGTTGCTGTTCTCTGCTGCTCGTGGCACTCGTGGCTTGAACCCAAGTTTTGAGTGAATCAAGACGGAAGATGCTTACACCTCTTGCTGCTTGTCTCGACCGTGGTTGACCCCACGTCTCGAGTGAAAAACCAAGACAACAGTTGCTGTCCAACTGCTCGTCTCATTCGTGGCTAAAACCCACGTTTTGAGTGAAGAACCAAGACGGATGCCGTTTGCACCTTTCCTGCTTTCCTGCTTATCTCGAGCGTGGCTAACCCCACGTCTCAAATGAAAATCAAGTCGCCTGTTGCTGCCTACTGCTGCTCGTCTCACTCGTGGTTAGAAATTACCCACGTTTTGAGCGAACCAAGACGGAAGCCGTTTTCATCTCTTGCTGCTTGTCTCGACCGTGGCTGACCCCATGTCTCGAGGGGAAATCAAGTCAACAGTTGCTGTCTACTGCTGCTCTTCTCACTTGTGGCTAAAACCAACGTTTCGAGTGCAGAACCAAGACGGAAGCTGCATTCACCTCATGCTGCTTATCTGAACCGTGGCTAACCCCACGTCTCGAGGAAATTCCAAGACAACAGTTGCTATCCACTGCCGCTCGTCTCTCTCGTCGCTAAAACCCACGATTGAGGGAGGATCCAAAACTGATGCCGTTTGCACCTCTTGGCGCTTGTCTCATCTGTAGCTGACCCCACGTTTCGAGTAAAATCAAGACACCGGCTGCTTGTCTCGTCCATGTCTGACCTCACGTTTCAGGTAAATCTGACAACAGTTGCCGTCCACTCTGTTCCTCGGCTCATCCGTGGCTAAAAACCACGCTTCAGATTGTAGAGTCAAGTCGGAAGTATTCACGCTGAAGTTCTCGGCCTCTCCTGCGCCCGCCTTACCGTCCTTTCACTCATGACCAACGCTGGGTCTCCACCGTAGTCCTCGCCGACGACGGCTCGACCCTCCCCGATGCATCCATCAACACTCTTTCATCGTTGTTACTATTCAAGATCTGCTAACCGTCTTTTCACCCACGTCCAACAGTGGGTCTCCATCGTAGTCCTCGCCGCCGACGGCTCGTCTCTTCCCGATGCATCCATCAATACTTTCATCGCTGTCACTGTTCGAGATCAGCTCAACGTCCTTTCACCCATGGCCAACGCTGGGTCTTCTCCATAGTCCTCGTCGCCGACGACTCGACTCTTCCCGGTGCGTCCACCAACACTTTCATCTCTGTCACTATTCAAGATCAGCTCACCATGCTTTCACCCACGACCAATGCTGGGCCTTCATCGTAGCTCTCGCCGCCGACGGCTCGACCTTCCCGATACGTACATCAAAACTTCTCTCATCACCGTTACTGGTCAAGATCAGCTACTCCGGGACGTCCTACGGGCTCCTCCCACTAGCCGATGGATGTCTTGTCTCTCCGTCAATTCTGCCGAAGTAATTATCTGCTGGGTTACGAGTCCTTCACCTGGCTGCTGCCGCGTCTCGTCAACTTCCACCCAGGAACCACAGCGTTCCTATAACTAACCCCACCACTGCGGCCTCATGCCTCACG
Organism: Lithobius niger; assembly: GCA_023313725.1. Lineage (NCBI taxonomy): Eukaryota > Metazoa > Arthropoda > Chilopoda > Lithobiomorpha > Lithobiidae > Lithobius > Lithobius niger. The sequence goes on from JAHWFP010149718.1 coordinate 30,838, forward strand.
GAATAATTTAATGCCAACCTGACGCTCCACTATCCACCATATCTTGTGCCTGCAGCACTCGCATCCAAGACTGTTACGCGTTTAAAGCCGCATACGCGGTAACGCTCCTAGACACAAAAGACGACCCGCCATCGTCATCTACGTACCCTCTTTCCCGGCCACGGCATCCCAACCCCAGCTTTCACTTCGCACTCGACGCTTACTTGCTGTAGTTTCGTCACTAAGTAGACGGTTAGCGGCCCTGCCATCACGTTGCCTTAAAAAAAAAAAATGCGGGTTGCCGCATTCACTAGCAACGACCACTGCGTTACAAGACCAGCCTTCCACCAGACGCAAGCTCCCCAGCACTGCGGATTCTCCCTGTCAACCCGTTCTCTCCATCACCATCCTTTCACCACCGACTGCTGTCGAGGTGGCTAAGAGGTGTAAACCTTATGCCGCTCCAACCGCCCCACGGAACACTCCACTGTGGATTTTCCGATCCCGCAAGCACTCACGCTGTAGTTCTGCACACGTCTTTTCACCACCGACTTCTGTCGCAATTGTCACACCGACGATCACACCGTTACCCGGCCCCCTGCCTCCCTTCGGAACGCCGCACCCAAAGCTCCGGTCTCTCCTGCTCTCGCCTTACCGTCGTTTCACCCTCGACCAACACTGGGTCTCCACCGTAATCCTCGCCGACGACGGCTCGACCCTTCCCAATACGTCCATCAACACTCTTTTCATCGCTGTTGCTATTCGGGATCGCCACCTGGCGCCCGCCCCAACGGTATCAATGCCGTGACCATGACGGATCATCTCGACCATCTTCAAGCCCACCTTTCGGAGCGCCTACCAGCGGTCGTTTCCTTCGCCCTTTGAGTCACCTTTCGTCGGGTCCTCACCTCCCATGACGAGGGACGATCCAGCTTCGCCCACCTGCCGCAACCCGGTGGCCGTCAATCTTCGAGACAGCTGACCACCGGAGGACCACCTTAGCCGTTTCACCTAGACGAAGGGGTCTCTGCCGGTCCTGGTCCCCTCCGTCAGTGATGGCTCGGGACACCGTCACCGGCTCGGCCTCCCGCCCTCCAAACATCCTCCCATGCACGCAGGGTTTGAGTGAGGGGTCAAACGAGTGACGCTGTCACCTCTTCCAGCAGCACCTCCTTGGCTGACCCAACGCTTCAAGTGTAGATTGAGACAACCACGACTGTCTACACTGGCGCTCATCGGGTTCGTGTCTCTCCATTAGATCCAGAAGGCTGTTTCATTGCGACTTTGACAGCCAGCCTGCGCTGTTCCGAAATCCAAGCCCTTTGGGCCAACCCGGCTTACTACGTCTTCAGACCAAGTGTAATCAACCCAGGATCTACCTTCAGAACAAAAACGCAAAACCATTTGTGCCATCCAACCCAACACCTTCCCGGGTAATTCATCGAGGGATTTGAACCCGAACGCCTTCCTTATCCTGTCACAGCACTACGCTTCTTTCTACTCGAACTCAACACGACGACATCCGCAGAGGAAGAAATCCAACTCTTCCTTCCTGTCGACTTCCAATTCAACGAAACCTCCACTATGTTGGTGTCGCGCTGGATCAAAAAGACAAACGAAGTATCTTGCGAAAAACAGAGCACGAGCCAGAATGTGAGTATGACCGCACATGAAGCCAGAGCAATCTCCACATCATGAGCCCACCACAACGCCACTCCAATCGAAGAGATCCTAGCAGCAGCATCCTGACGTCACCAATCTACCTTCACCTCTCGCTACCTAAGGGATATGTTGAGAAAAGAACAGGGACTACACCGGCTGGGACCAATCGTCGCAGCCGGATCCGTTGTCAAGCCCCCTTAAGCACTCAGAACAAAGCAAAGCAAGCCATCCCAAATGGAAGCAAGACCCACGTCCCTACGAGAGAGATCCAAGTTCCCTTTTCCTCGAAGTTCTGAATAAAGTGCGAAATTTTTTATAAATTTTCGGGGGGGTAAAGCCTGCTTGCAGCCCAGGGCGCCCGTCAGAGCGGTGCTCGCCACTTAACTTTGACGAGGTCTCCTGTTCATGCAAAATTAACAAGTTAAGATTTTTGGCAAATAAGAAAGACCATTTTGCCGACCCTCAGCCCGGCCGGCAAAAATGGTTTCTTTTTGACTAAAACATGCTTAACCTAATCCCGCCCTGCCTCCCCTCTCGAGTCACCGCCTGACACATTGAGAGGAAAATAAATGCCGGAAGCGTCCGCGCTCTCGCTTTTATAAGGGAGGACTGTGCCGCGCATGCGCAGTGGGGCATGCAAGCAGGCGGCTACACAGCCGAAGAACCCTCCAGGGGAACATCACATTGGGGACAATGTAATGCAAAATTAACAAGTTAAGTATGTTTTAGGCAAAAAGAAACCATTTTTAGCCGGCCGGGCTGAGGGCCGGCAAAATGTTCTTCTTAAATAAAAGTGTGAAGTCTGTGACTTTATGATGGAAAAAATTACACTGACACCACCAGTCTGAAAAGCGAAGAGTTCACCTAAATCATTGTACTTAAATTTTCAAAGAACACCGTTCTTCTTCATCAGAAGCATAACAAAAAATTTTGTTTCAAAACAACGGATGTTACATGTTATCAAGCGAAGCAGACGACACAGTAACAGCATGTCGTCAATTTGACAACATGTGACATCTGTTGTTTTCAACCAAAATTTTTTGTTGTGCTTCTGAAGAAGAAGAAAGGTGTTCTGTGAACATTTAAGTAGACTGATTTAGGTGAACTCTTCTCTTTTCAGACTGGTGGCGTCAGTGTAGTTTTTTTCATCATAATGTCATTTTATTGCCACTGTTATCGCCGGCTACCGGTATTTCACGTCTGTTCCTTTTTGGGGACCAGTTAATCCCTGGGGAAAATGTCAGGTGGTCCCCACCGCCATATCGACGAGGTCTACTGTAAATTCTAAAATTTGCAGGTAATTTGTATTTTCGTCGCAGTAGAAAGAAGGATTGTCGCGGTGGCAGCTAAATTCTGTTTCTATTGCTTAAATGAAAATATACATTACCTGTACCCATCGTACCTCCCCCTCTTGAGTCACCACCATAACATATTGTGAGGAATAAAAGATGACTAGCTTTCACATTTTGAGTTTAAATAGAAGGGAAATCCAAAAATACGTGTCAAATTTCTACGTAATGAATTTTAAAATGTAAGGAAATACGTCGCACAATTTTAGAAGAAAGAATACTTCACCAGTGTCTTGCTACTTTTCGACAGACTGTTGATTTCGTTTGTCTTCTTCAGGCACACTACACTCTGCTAAAACTTTTATCTACATCAGTGTTGGTGACATGAAATAGACGGTCTGTCGAAAATCAGCTACATACTGATGAAGTATTCTTTCGCTGAAATTGTGCGTCGTGTTTCCTGTACATTTTAAA